>JARBER010000476.1:0-13042 GCA_030265075.1 Balanus glandula | reverse complement strand
AAAATCAGGTACCATCGGCTTCCTCTCGTCACAAGCAACACGCTCGTTTTTAAATCGAAGCTCTAGCTCAATTAGGGGCGAAACGCACGGGGGGGGGTTCCATCAACCCCCCTACACTGTCACGTAGGTGAATAGGGCCTACACTGGCGAGGGTTAAGAACATGACATATTAAGCTATTGTTGACAAATTGAGTGTCGTTGGTCTCCCCAATGACACCTAAGGGGTTAGCCAAGGTCATCTGTCAAGGTCATCAAGGTCATCGGAGTATGGTTAGAGAAGTACGATTTATGCGAATATGTTTGTCTTGTCGAGTCAAGGCTTCTTATATGCAGCATGACATATTTGGGTCAGCTTCAAAATTTGAGCTATGGTCACGTGACCCTGACCAGGGATCAAATTTTTAAGTTGACCAAAACACTTCAAACGGAAAATCGTTCGAAATGCTTTGACATAAAACACAATGATATAAATCATATTTCGTTTGTTTATTAGCAAAAACGTTATTAGTAAAAAAACTTGTTTGCACAACAAACATATTGTTTACCTATTGACCTATGCAGAGTAGGATATTGACCTAGGGTTAAATCAGGGTACTTTAAGAGTTAGAAGCTTTCATTAGCTGTCAATTGCTTTTTTGCCGTTTTTCTACCTAACATAGTTTTTGAGATACGTGGAAATCTATGAAGCAATGTCAAAACACTGAGAATTGGAACTTTTTACCTCTGGTGACCTTAATATTAACCTGACCTAAAACAAAATTGAAAACTTTTGAAAACCTCGTGGTATCTTGGAGGGGGGTTGGTACGACCTCCACGCGTTTCGCCCCTATTTGAGCTAGAGACTCGGTACAAAAAAACGAGCGTGTCCGGCATCACTAGACGAAGCGATTGGTTCTCTTTTTAAGATAGCAGGTCAACCGGTGACCTCTGATGTCAGTTTGAAGGTAAAAAATGAACAAAAATATTGTTTTTTTTAATTGACCTTGATTGACATTGCAAACGTCTGGGTGAAGCAAATATTCGAACTCAGAACCCAAATGGACCTTTTAGAAGTCCAAGATAACGATTCTCATTTAACGTCTAATAAAATGCGATTGTGGAAGATTTTCGGAGAAGTCGGTCTAAGTTTGTTCCTCTTATGACGTCATAAATCCGTGACCTAACATGACCAAATCAAATTTGTTTACCACAATATGCGCAAAGGGTGCCTCAGAGTTTATTGAAAATGTCAGACCGCTCTGATTAACGGTGTGGAGGCTATCAACAAAAAAAAAACTCAAGGGAGGGGGAGGGACCCCTTGGACTGGCGTAAGTTAACTAACACCGATTTCTGTTTGTCGCTACGTCGCGTGATTTTCAAGATGGATGGAGGACGGACGAATCCCCCCCCCCTATCTCCTTCAAACCGTGTAGTTATCAGAGACCCTCCAAGGCACGTGTAAAGCCAGCGCTGAGTTCCTGAAGGCAGTGCCGACTGCGGAGACCTGTCCGTCCACGTCTGCCCTCGGGGCATGGACGCAGGTCATTGGGGTCAGCCACAGCATGTCGCTGGTGCCCCGCGCAGACAGAGGTCATGAGGTCACCACCCCAGAGCGAAGCGGGTCGGCGGGGTCGTGACACTTGCAGCAGATTAGGCCCACAGCAGGTGGCGCAAACTGATGCCCGTCGAGTATGCGCCTCACGTGGTCTGCACAGCGCGGCGCTGACCCTGTTCTGATAAGTGCAAAGCTCTTGTCGAAGGCAATGTTGTTTACTTTTGTACTCCAGCACGTGTGTAAATGTATGCCACTAGAGTTGTTGGACATGGAACAAGGGCCATTGAAACAGCGCTTAACGTGATATGCATTATGCATGTTTGTAGTTGTATGACTTGGCGGCATAGAAAGTAAATTATTTGCACCCGTTAGAACGTAATACGAATGTGTAATATTTCACAAGGAACTTGACACGAAATGTGAATAAAAATATTTGCGACATTAAAAATAGCAACTGTTTTGCATGTCTGTCAAACTCTCCGAAACTTTCGAACATTAGCTGCTTTATATTCCCTCTAAATTATGTGTCACAAATAGTTAATCGAGATGCTTCCCTAAAATGTGTCGGCTGTGTTATGCGTCTATGTATCATGATATATCGCGTAGTGCTTTGGCAAGGAGCATTTATAATAACTAAGTACATTTTTGTTCGACCTTCTCCTTTTCGTTTGGGGGGGGGGGGGATCGACGAGTGGCATTAGATTGACTGTATACGAGAATAAAATAATCGAACTTCAAGAGCTATCGAAATGTTTTGTTATTGTACTCGTATATGAGTGACATGTTCTATTCAATACATGTGATGAAGGGCTGTGCCCGAATGCACATGTAAATAATTGTTTGATTCTTAGTTTTTAGTTTGTCTATTTCAAGGGAAACGTCCAACACAAATTTACATAATTATTATCATGATATAGCTTAAATTAGTTAGGACCAGCATATGCACATACCAGCACGCGGCTTTGGGCTCGGTTGGCGGTGTCGGTCGAGCTCACTTCTTTCGGTCGCATAAGCTGGATCGCTCGCTGATAGATTCGACAGCGACAACGGACTGCCAAGCAGGCTTGGTGTCATCTCACGTCGCTGAAATTCGCAGCTCAGTTCACCGGAACGCAAATATCGCGGTCCCCACTGGCTCTGCGAATTCCGCGCTTGGATGAAGAAAGCGATTTTGCGATGCCCGCGTGGTGCCTATCCGCTCTAAATAAAGTGATAGGGAACTATAGTTCCACGATAAAACGACAAAACAAAAATACACCTTTATGGCACCAATTTTGACTAAAATTGAGACAAAAAGGTACTTGATAAGCTGAAACGAGCGGTAAAACTTTTACGGCGATGCAAGCAATGTCTTAGGAGATATCGCCTCGAGCATTTCTGCAAGGTCATGGTGCAAGCCGATCTTTGTCCACGGTCATCTACAAACAAATTATAACGCAACCTCTTTCTGTCATATACTTTTGGAATTAAATTGAGCCATGCTTTAAGATAGTCGCTCTTAATTTTCGACTTTCTCAAAATTTTCGGAATTGTGTTACCTGTCGAAATTTTTAAACTGTGACTTCTAGTGTTTCGAAATTGTAACTTGGTGACCTCTAATGCCTCGAAATAATAGCTTTTGACCATCACAATAAAATAGTTAATTTATTACATTGAAAACTACGGAGTAAGAAACGTGGTTTTGTAGTTTTTGTAGTTTATGTCATTTCTTGTATACAAAAAAATAATATACTATTTACAAAAACATTCAAATGTTCAATAACATACAGTCGCCAAACAAGTACTTTTACGAGTTTCACTTCTTGAGTCATATCCGCTAAATATATAACTAGAGTCAATTCACGATACATGTGTTTGAGTTACATAACATTTACGCATTTCGACTTTCGCTATCACACATCACAGAGCTACCAGAACACATTCGCAACACAGAGTAATACACGAGTGTAGTGGGCTATACAAGACATACCACGCTCACATGTCATCAGGTGACTACTCTTTTATCTCGCCTTTTAGGCCAGCGTAGTTTGGACAGCGCAGCTCAGACGGCAGATCGTTGTACTCAGCGACAGCCGTCACGCCGTGTACAAATAGTGACGCCTCCTGGCTCAGTTCGTTTCGAGGGCGTCAGAAGCATTCCTCTCTGTCGGATGTCTCTCCCGTGCGCTCTTTGCTTTGTTACTAAATTTTCGTTTTCTGTGGACGAGATTACCCTATACACACCCATTTCGATCAAAAACAAAAATGGTCGGGTGTCAGCTGCACTGGTCGTCTTGTCGTGGAACGCACCAGTACCGTCATTAATCAGAGAAGTGGGAACTTTGAGAGCTTCAGCCCTGCGGCGGTAAGTTTTGATTTGCATGCTGGCCCTGATTAATGTTACGTCTGAAAGCCAATTCCGCATCGCCGGATTGATGAGACAAATTTTACTTGGTGAGCTCTCATTAGGGCGCTCGGGCCTGATGGGCCTGATGCATACCGACTAGGCAATGATAGCAAAAGACTTGGCTCCTTGCACCTGGGTCTGCTACAGTCTGGTTAAGTAAAGAGAAGAAGTGCCGTGGTTTGCATTGCATCCACGCTGCCTGCAAGCATCGAGCTTCGGAGTGCCATTGATGAGTTCTAGCGCAAAGTTAGGATGATCTGGAACGTGATTTCGTGTGTTTGCTGCCAGTGGGATAGAAGAGAGGACTCTTCCGTGGACCCAGGGAAAACAACCTTTGATCTGTTTGCATATACTGCCTCGAGACCACCGGGAAGAGGTCAGTCATGTATATTTCCTGATAGCATTGAGTGCTTCCCTCTCCAGGGACTGGCACACAAATAAATAAAATATGTATACTTTGGAGACAGGATGTACCAGAAACTTATGTATAACAACATATTTAAGGCTAACAATATCGAGGAAGAGACAAAGAAACAGAGGAGAAAAAGAGAGCGTAGGAGAGCAAGAGAGCGAGAGAGCGAGAGAGCGAGAGAGCGAGAGAGCGAGAGAGCGAGAGAGCGAGAGAGCGAAGGAGAGAGAGAGAGAGGGCGCGAGAGGGCGCGAGAGGGCGAGAGAGAGAGGGGAGGAACAAGCCACGAATTCACGGTCTGATTACGACGAGACCGGGCAAGGAGTGACGAGATGGACAGATTCGCATAGGTTTATCAGGTGTGTCCTATCATTGACTCAAGTATTCGTCAGATATAAAATGTTTAGTCGACTAACGATGGATTGGGCTTTTGGGCGGCGCCACAACATCTAATGCTATTTGACGCCTATTATCTCGGGATGCACTAATCAGTGCACTGATTAGTGGTGGGATAAGACAGAATGTAGTGTTCCCATAAACTCAAGTCAGACGAGATTGTGTCTCAGAAAACTCCGTTGGCCATCTGCGCGGGACCAACCGCGATGATCCCTTCAGCCACCAGCTGTTTGTGTTTTTTTTTTGTGTCTCGCCAGCAGCGACAGTATCTTATTCGGGCGGCTGTGGCCGGCCCCGTGGACAGGCCGTTTTTGCTGCCGACGGAGAGTGGCGTCAGCGTCACATTCGATCCCGGCGCCATGTGGCGGGCGGCACGGCGGGACGAGGCCCCGGCAGAGCGCCACCTGCACCCCCGGGTGGCTTACCTGCCTACACCCGTCTGTTGCGCCCTGCCCAGCGCCCCTGCCTCATCAGCACACACTGCTCCCACCACTCACCAGGGTGTGATTGTGTGGCCTATACTGTCCTGCTCCACCGTCCGTTATCGCTTCAGCACTGAGGCTATGGAGCTGAAGCTGGTGGTGGGGTAGAGGTAGAAAGCAGATCTGTGATGTAATTGGATTTAGGTATACTGAGATTGTCCGCTTCCTGGGTTGCTATTCCGTTTCCGTGTGTAATGCATAACACTTTTCCTTATATCTGCAGATATGCAGATAGCGAATGTCACATCGGAGTCGTCCATTGATTTGGATGATATCGTCTGAAAATGTATCACCAAATAAACGGTACCTATCCTTCCGGCATAATCCCGCATACATCATGCCGTTTCTCACCAACAGACGGCATGGCATGCCAAGTCCTTCACAAGCAAATAACTGTCGATGAATGGTCCGGTGAAGCAGGACAAAGCTGCAAACACCGAACAGTGAACGGCCAGTGACCACTGATCAGATAAGAAAAAGAATGGAAAAAAACACGAGAAAACTTACAGTTGAATTGAAGATTAAATACGAAATTGACAAATAAAAAGAAATCAAATAATGGTGTTCTGAAGATAGTTCCCTGTGTGAACAGAGGTGAAGGATCAAAGAAGCTATACTGGGCCAGCACTGGTTTGTCTAGCAAGTGAACGTCTGACAGACATTGCAGCTCTGAGGCACCTACCTGAATCCGCTGAGCACTCCATCTTCTCCTCTGACGTCATGACACCATCTGACGTCATGCCAGGCACCATTGTCGAGTCGTCCGTCTGTGTACCGACTCCTGGCGACGGCACCAGCACCTCCTCCGGCTCCTGCCCCTCCGTGGTCTCTCCTGACTGTCCCTTGGGCGGCTCCTGCATAAAGGGGGCCGACTCCTGTCCTTCAGTCACAGGGATAATGTCCTGACCAGTCGTCCTCTTTGGTGTCATCTCGCCGTCGGTAAACTCCGCTTCTTGAACGTTGGGCTCGACAGCTGCTTTCTTGCCCTGAACGGCCGACTCTTGTCGAATCACCTCTGCATCACCCATCTTCTGTCCCTCACCAGCCTTCGCCGCTGTCGGTGGGCTGATGACAGTCTTCTGTGGCAGTTTGGGAGTCGCCGTCTGCACCGTCATCTGTGGCAGTTTGGGTGTCACCGTCTGCACCGTCTTCTGTGGCAGTTTGGGTGCCATTGTCTCTACCGTCTTCTGCGTTAGTTTGGGCGTCACCGTCTCCACCGTCTTCTGTGATAGTTTGGGTGTTACCGTCTGCACCGTCTTCTGGGGCAGTTTGGACGTCACCGTCTGCACCGTCTTCTGCGTTAATTTGGGCGTCACCGTCTCCACCGTCTTCTGGGGCAGTTTGGGCGTCACCGTCTCCACCGTCTTCTGTGTTAGTTTGGACGTGACCGTCTTCTGTGTCAGCTTGGGCGGCGTCGGCGTCACTGCAGCACCGTTCAGCAGCGGGGTGGGCGTCACTGAAGGCGGGGTGGGCGTCACTGAAGGCGCCGTGGGCGTCACTGAAGGCGCCGTGGACGTCACTGAAGGCGCCGTGGGCGTCATGGAAGGCGGCGTGGACGTCACTGAAGGCAGCACCACGTCCGGAGTCTCTGGCTGAAGTGGCAGTGGCGGGCCGACCGGCCGGCGCATCGGCGGGTGCCGCGACAACCTCTTCCGCTTCGACATCTGCGACAGAGAGAGAGAGAGAGAGGGCGGAGAGTGAGATGAGATACTGATTACCGGCACAGCTGCGCGCACACCTGTCGGCCGCGGCGCGGGCACATGGGGCGGGGCCGCTCTCGTGTCGACTCCGACGAGGCCTGCGACGAACACTCTCCTCCCCCGCACAAGGATCCTGATCGTCAGCATGTCGAGAATAGCGCTGTCGCCTGCAGCGCCATCTAGCGGAGACCTCCGTCATCTAGCGGACGACATTAACCCGACGCCCTGTCATGCCGCTGCGGCGCCCGTGGACGCTCGTGTACGATTGTGGACGCTGGTGGACGCCCGTGGACGTCCGTTGATGCCCGTTGACACCAGTGGACACCCGTGGACGCCCATGAACGACCATGGACGCTCGTGGAGGCCTCCGATGCGGGAGAGTTTATCGAGTCGCATTAGTTTGCACGCTGGCCGGTCGATACAAGTGTGAACAAAGGACGTGACTTGGCGCCCCGCGGCGCGGCAGGAACGAAACGTGATGTGAGGTGACGGGACATGGGAGGTGATGGAAGATGACGTGGGGAGGTGACGTGATGTGATTTGACGGGACATGGGAGGTGATGGATCATGATATGGGGAGGTGACGTGAATTGATGGGGCATGGGAGGTGATTGAAGATGATGAGGAGGGGTGACGTGACATGACTTGACGTGACATTGGGATGTGATGGAAAATGATGTTAGGAGGTGATAGGAGACAATGCGAGGAGGTAGGTGGTAGGACATGATGTGGGGATTTGAGATGATGTGATTGAGGATAACGTGGCGTAATGTGAATAATGCGAACAGTTAGTGTGATGTGAAGCAGGAAGATGAAGTGAGGTGATATTGAAAAGGGATGTAATGTGACGTGATGTGGTGATGTGATATGACGGGATCTAGAGAGATGATGTGACATGGTGCACCTATACAAGCTGATGATGGCATGAGGGACGTTGTGACGGACAAAGGATCATATATGATGTGAGTCTGTGACGCTGGATGTGAGAGGTGGTATGACGTGTCGAGACGCAATGTGACGTGACGTAAGGAAATGTGACGTGACGTGAAGTTGTGATATAATCATTGTCTGACGAGATGGCCTGAAGTCGAGTCAGTGATGCCAATTTCTAGAATACGACTAGTTGTGCACAAAACAGAGCTGCACCCTTGTTGTGACACGTAAGTGTGATTCGTGGGAGTGTGTGTGGTGGGGAGTATTAGGATTATAATGATTCAGAGGACTTGAAATGGACTACACTGGACAGTGGACACCGTGCGACTGCGTAGTAGTGCATGGGTTAAACTAGTTAAATATGCTCGCAGACGCCTTGAAGCAGACATAACCACTGAAATGCTGATGATAGGTGTTCCCATTTCCCAGTCGGACTTATGAAAAATTCCATTTAATGATTTATGGTATTTTTCTTTTAAAGGATCAGTATCATGCAAAGGTATAGTTCAGAGACAAATGTAACCAATCAAGTCGACGAGCTTTCGACATCACCGCCTTCTTTAGTTCTGTTAATCAATAATGAACTGTTTTGCATGTCCTCGAAATCATTTCGTGGCAAAGTCGTAGGAACAGGAAATTGTGGTGTGCCCCTCACCTTCTGTCGGTTTTTTTTGCCAGGATATTTTATTTTGCTTGTCGAGAACAATGTGATGACAAAATGTTCGCTAAGACAAGAAGAGTCCAAATCTACAAAGCAACCTGCCATAGTGCGTTACATCCTTGTTTTGCAGTGACAAATAACTGATTACACCTGTCACCTAATCTACTAACGTAAATACACTTGCTGCCCGAAGGGAAGCAAATATATTTACGTTAATACAGGCTGCATCGCAAATGTGAAAAATTCGCGCTATCAAGAGCAAAAGATGCATGGGTGATACAATAAATCATTGGCATACGCCCCAGTGTTAATGGCATCCGGGCTACAAGCTAAGCAGCCACTGAAGTCGTGTACAGGCAGGGAACTCGCGGCATTCCAGCCGATATGTGTGTGTGTCGGTGCTCTGCACGTCATGGTGTAAACAGCGTCATGGGCCCACACGGCGGAAGACCAGTGACGTCAGACACTACTAAAGGTGAGAAATGGTGATGATTTTTCACAGCAAAGGTAGTGCACGAAGTTGTTCGAAAATACAATACAAATATGGTAGCCAGCTAGATAGGAAGTGTTTACGCTGCAATGACTACAATAGGAAATTTAATAAAGTGAGTCGAGCCCATAAGCGTCATTAGCATCTGCTCAATCTCCACACAGGATATGAGTCTGACCCCCACAGATCATGAGTCTAACTCAACTAGAGTTTGACCTTTTTTCCTCCTGCCCGTGACCTGACTCTGACCACCTCCTTCAGACCGGGACCGGCGGCGGTTTCGACCTGATAATCTGGCAACTCATCTGATTTGAGCCACTGCCGTCGCCCAGCGGATATTGTGGCGTCACGCGAGCCTGGCGGGACCGGAAGCGGCCCGTCTGCCCCGCCCTCCTCCCTCCTCCCCTCCTCCCCTCCTCCCCTCCTTCCCACGCGCCCGCCCCTGTCCAGCCGCTGTGTTGGTGTGAGTGACGATTGTGGACCGCCGCTGGTCGAGCGGAGTGTGCCGCCGGCGCATGCGCCCGTCCCGCACCGCCTAGTGAACGCTGCCGCGGCCGGCAGTCGACGGCGGGAGGCGACGGCGCTGTGTGTGCGGTGTCCCGCTGCAGGGTGTGTGAAATGTGCTCCTGGCTGGGGGAGGGCCGCTGGTAGATCGAAACTCGGCAGCTGACGACCTCGGCGGGACGGACTCACGTGTCGTGTTCGGGCGCAGAATGTGAAGTGCGCTCCCGGCCGACCGCGAACGAACCGTGTGGGAAAATAGCTGCCGAAACGGTTTCATGATGTGGACGTGCCCGTTGCGTATTGGAGCGGTCGTCGCGATCGTTTTGCCAGGTAAGCTACATTGAGCGTATGTGGCAAGTTCAGGACTAACTGCTTGACTGACTGCGTGACTGACTCATTGAAGCTCGCATCCAGCCAGTGTAAATTATAAAATGTTTTATGTCATCAAACGACTGAAAACCAGAGCTGCATTGCGCATGGGGGCGTAGCAGCATCCTTGACCAATATTACACAAACCGTCAGTGTTGACAATATTACCGAGATGAGCAGCATTCACCAATCCACCGCGGCAGACACTGATTGGTCGACATTGGGAGCCGCAGTCCACATTCAGACTGCTCTGTTCTGCCAAGCCATTGTCGCTCAACTTGTTTTTCTCTCAAACAGATAATATGTTTTGTCTTACAGCGCCAATAATTGAAGTTCTCATATGCGTTTTATTTGTTGCATCCACTTCATTTTAATTGAATTGTGTACACTAAGATATAATATCGTAACACATTTTTCATACACATATTTTGTTTGATTCTCTTCCAGGAAGACATTTCAGTTCGTTTCTAACTACTTTTACCTGGCCCGTATCTGACCAATGCCAGTTATTGAAGTTTAAATATTTCATGTAAGCTCCTAAAATTCGATAAATCGAGGATCAACACTGCGGAATACTGGCGCTCTCGACTTTGCGGTTCAATCTCGGCTAGGCGCGCGCTAATGCCTGCACGTGACTTTGTTTTCATATTCAGCTTGAGGCGTCTTAGTGGGCGGCTGGGGGGAGGGTGGTTGGAGGAAGGGGAATGCATTACCCGCACTTTCTGGCCAGGAATTATGGCTCCCTACGCTGCTGACCGGTATTTGCCATCGGGCACGGCATAGCCGCGTAGGTACCGCAACAGCTGCGAGATGTGAAGGATTCGCGGAAGCGATCCTCTGAAAGCAATTACCATCTCGGAAATCCAGGTTTGGTGAGTTGGCGCCAGCGTTATTGCAACAGTTTTGGGGTATAACAAGCTTTGAAAATTGTGTTGGCTTTTCTCGGTCCCACTGGACCGTGGCGTGGCTTATTAGACGCTGATTTACAAGCAGTCTCTGAGACCGAGTTGCGAAGTGTGCGGATTTGTGCGGAAAATAACACCCAGGAGAAGCAATTTTCCCCGCCACTTCCGTCCTCAAGGCGCCAATTCCAACTTCTAAGTACCGCAAAGCTGCGTAAATACTTCAATTCAATTTTCGATAGCAGCCTAATAGGATCCAAGCGTTTGCAAAGTATCGAGGACAAATAAAGTCGCTGCTCAAACGGTAACTTCCGGTTTCTGCGTTACTGCGATGTTTTTTTAGTGTTCCAGCGAATTAGCTCTGGAAACAAACTGCCCTTCAGGCGGAAAATAATTTTAGACAATACCAATTTATTGTATTTAAACTGAGCAGACAACCAACTGTAACAAGAATGGCATTTTAAATCAAATTTTGGCTTGAAGGAATCGAAAGCCAATACCAGCGTGTGGACATGTCCGCACGCGAAAATGGGCTTTCGATTCAAGCTGGTAGATGAATGAAAGAAAATGTGGAAATTTAACGTACTACACTTAATGCAGTTAGTGTGGTAGTTTAAACTTTCATATTTATTTAATCTACCATCTCTATCCACAATGTTTAAATAACATAAGCTCAACCCTCCCTACCCGCGTTGGACAAGCTTTTCGACTATCAAACTATTCCATAACATGAACCTCTGGCTGCTTAACAGCGCTTTCATCGCCGTCAGCTATGCTTAGAACATGCTATCTCCTTGTGTTTGCTATTTCAAGGTAAACTCCGCCACTTCGCTGTCACGACCCCTGCGTTTGTTGTCAGACAGAACCAGCTGGGAACTGGGCGATCTCTCACTACGGTACATTGATTCCCACTGGTCTTGAACCTCGTGTGCCAACACCGTCACATATCTACGGATAACACTTGCTAGCTTACATTTTTTCGAAACTATTGACTTGATCCTCCCGCCGGCGTGTAGTCCTGATCGGTTTGTATACACCGGCGGCTGTATAGTAATCGCACTGCGAGATTCTCCGGGACGCGACAGTAGTTGCAGCGGAGTGTTTATGCTGCTTTGCAGTGAAGCTTTGTACTGTTTACTGTCGGCTGCAATGTCTGAGCGCGACGCCCCGTTACACCTTGTCAGAGATCTGAGCTCATTTGGGACTTGTGAGTCATCCCGATGATTTAAACACAATTATCCATCGGTTAAAAACGCGGTGCGATTTGCTGGTTTTCACGTGCCAATAGTTATTTGTCCTTGATTGCGTTATTTCCTGCCTGCCAACTCCTGCCTGACGAATATAAAAGAGCGTCCCGCCCATCACAGTTTTCAGCTCTGAGTTGCAGCTCACGTCCTACACCTCCCACTATATCCCGCCGTCCCGCCGTATCTCGCCGTCCCGCAGTCCCACCCCATCTCCCAGCTGCTGGCGGGCACCCACCGTTGTAAATATAACCACCGCTCAGCCAGGACCAATTAGTAGTGCGAGGCAGGTGTGGCCGCAGCGGCAGCGGAGAGGCAGCTGTACTTACCGCGGGATCACCGATCACATCGGTAACCGACCGCGAAACGACCGGGGAGTGATCGGGGAGCGACCGGGAAGTGATCGGGGAGCGACCGGGGAGCGATCGGGGAGCGACCGGGGAGCGATTGCAGGGGGCCTAACTCCGAGTTCGCCAGAGTCCACGGCACATGGCTAATGTGGGATCGTGCGTCTCGGAGTTTGAACGGGGATACACACTACACAGGGTTGGTTTCTTGAGACCCCATACCCAGCGGGTTGGGGGGGGAGGTAGGAAGGTAGGTATCTGAGTCTAATTAGACGTCAGCTGGTCACCTTCCTCAATAACCGCGGAACATACCGTTGCTGTAATGGTGTGCCGCGTCCGGCTGGGCCCGTGGTGTCCCGGGCGGACGGATCGCGCGCTCGTCAAATGACGCCGATCGTATCTGCCGGTCAGACTGTTGCGGCACCGACAGCCGGACACAGACCGCGCCGGCCAGCTGGTGTTATTAGCCCGGCTTGACGGCACCATCCGTGTCTCCGGCATCGTCTCCTGCCGTCTCCGGCTGCTCCGTCTCCACCATCGTCTCCTGCCGTCTCCGGCTCCGTCTCCGGCATCGTCTCCTGCCTTCTCCGGCTCCGTCTCCGGCATCGTCTCCTGCCTTCTCCGGCTCCGTCTCCGCCATCGTCTCCTGCCTTCTCCGGCTCCGTCTCCGCCATCGTCTTCTGC
>JARBER010000365.1:0-13043 GCA_030265075.1 Balanus glandula | reverse complement strand
TATATATATATATGATGCACGTGCCACTACCACAAATATGACATTACGATATATTATCTTCATTTCATTCTTCTCTACGGTTTTGTATTGAAAACAAATCAGCAAAATCGAATTTGTCATCTTGAGGAAAAGTCCTCTAAAACTTGCTCGCATGAATAGGTTACCTTCTGAATCCCTAAATAACAAAGCATCTATCTGTACTCGACCAGATGACACCGCATTTACATGTTCTATTCCACTTAAAATGTCTCAAATAGACTTATTAAAATACATTTATATTCAAAGGCCATGAAAGTTCCTAATTCACGCTTTGTATTGTAACAATATGTTGTTATGCTATATTTATTAATTTTCACGAAAGCTAAGCACTGACAAACACGAGTATGAAAACACGGATACCTATAATAAATATAAACTCTCTCAAACGAACTGTGAAGTGTGAACCGTACAGTAAACCTTCTTCTCTAATTAATAAGAAAAGAATAAGACAATAATTAATAATAATCTAAAAATAAGTAAATTGCTATCAACAATAATATGGGCTAGACAAAGCCTTGCAAAATAAACTTCTATCATTTCGCGATTGTGGTACGCTTCTCAGGCAAACAAAGTGAGCGTGCGCCTCTCGTTACATCCAGTGGTTGTGATGCAAATGAGAGAGGCGTAATGTTCACGCCTGATTTACGGACTCACAACACGCAATTCAAGACGAATCTCAGTCTCAGTTCGCATTAGTTGCCTGGAAGCACCATTGCGGTGACGATCACTGTTCTCGAACCCGTGATTCATCACCAGTGCCGCTAAAAACGAACGCTGGCGAGCAATGGCTCAGTACTGTACAGGGAACGGACGCTGGAACACCTCCAAGACGTGGTCTTACCGGCAGGTGAGCTTTACAAGACGATCGGACGAGAGTATTCCCAGCATCTCTGCAGTATGTATTACTATAAGGTGTCGACTCGGGTCATGTTATAGCCGTGTTATTACCCCTCGCCGTACCGGTGCCCGCGGCTATGCCAAAAATGGTGGAACGCTGCGTGCCGCCGTTTTTTTGCCATCTACGGAAAACCTGAGAGGAGGAGAAAGAAGAACTACCATTCCCAACCCTCGGCTTGGTGCGGGTTAAGGAGCTCCACACGTCAGCAGGATTAGTGTAGCTTGGGAAATGTGTTTGCGTAATACTGTCTAACAAAATTTGCAGATTTTACACTTCAAATTAGAGCTCTTCATGGAATGAAAATTCCATATGGAAATGGAAACGGAATAGAAATGGATGGAAGTGAGGCAAACGTTTGGGGACTTCATGGAAATGGAATGGATTTGGATTGGAATGAGACAGACCATATCATTTTCTAGCACTAAAAACAGTTAATTATGCGGAATTTTGTGGAAATGGATGGAAATGAGAGCCAATCAAATATGAATATGGCATGGAATGGATTTGGATCTGGCTGAAAGGGACGGAATGGGATGGGAGCTGAAACTATGTCCCATGAAGGGCTCTACTTCAAATCCTTGAGCCTAAACTGTTAATTCTGAGAACGCTTTTATAACTATATTTTTATACCTTACAATTTTCCCCGTTTGGTTCATGCAATCAAATTCCCTGAGGTTTCTTGACTTTCGATTTGAGGTTCATAAACTGTAAAATATAACCTTTGGTGACATTTGGTGACCTCAATATTGTCCTGAGCTAAAACATCAGCGACTAGTTGTCAGAATATATTTTATCAGCTTTCAAACTGTTTTCAGTATCGACTTCCTTAAGGATCCCTTACAAGCCGCATTCAAGGGAGTGTCTAGTCTACCCCTACCATCGTAGATCAAAGGTAGCACCGAGCACTAGCATGACGTGAATTAAGTCGCATTCAGATAAACTCACGATGGTAAAAATCCGTGGCTCTATTGTGATCACGGAAAATGTTATTGAGTTACTGAAGCCACAAGTTATACTGTACATTTTTAAGGTGCAACACACACAAAACATATGTACAATTCGTAAAACCTGGATAGCTATGTGGTGGCTCTGTAACTGAATATTTTACTCCACAGTGGACAGGTTTCGGAGGATGTCGCCTCGCTCCACCTTTCTGGTGCGCGTGCACACGGCCGACAGGAAAGGGGCCGGCACCGACGCCACGGTGCTCATCGAGTTCGGTGACTCGAGCGGCTACCTGACCGACATCTACACACTCGACAACCTGCTGGTCAACGACCACGAGCGCGGCACTGTGAGCGAGTTCAGAGTGCCGCGGGACCCCTGGCTCAGGGATGTCGACAGCATCGTGCTGTGGCGCTTCAATTGCGGCGAGGACGCCTCGTGGTTCGTCGACCTGGTGGAGGTGGTGGATCAACCGGCCGGCACCACCCGGCTGTTCCCTGTACACCGCTGGCTGCACGCCTACACCGAGTACCGGATCAGGCAGTATGACCTCAGTCTGCCGCAGAACGACGACCCCGACATGCAGCACCGCCGTCGGAAGGAGATCCATGCCAAGCGACAGATGTACCAGTACGTGCAGTACATGAAGGATGGCCCTGTGCAGGTGGGTACACTGTGTGCATTTCCGATGCAACTCTAATGGCAGGTCAGTATTGATTTATGTTTAGTTTACTATAATTTTATACACACATATTTGTAGCTCAATACTCAATTGTTGGATTGTGCGACTACCCAAATACGAGTATGTAGTTAACCATAAAATAAGAAAACTTACATTGATGCTTTCTATACTTTTCAGGTTAAAGTCCTGCCTGAAGATGAAAAGTTTTCTGAGGCTTATCAGGTAAGACAAAACACATGTCAGCAAGTTCATCTGGTTTTATCAACTAGTATCTCATAACTGTTTCCACCGAATGCATAACGGAGCCCTTATACATACGTTTTTTTTATTCATTTATCGGTGGTGTCAGCTGGGAGATCTAGCTTACGCATTTCTGTCAAATGACTGGACATGCCTACACACAGCTCGACTTCGGATCAACGAACCTGTCACTGTTGACCCAGACGGCGCCGCTAGGAACATCCGAGGACAAGTGGACCTCCCTCGCCGAGATGATGGAGGCCATCAAGAGCACCATCGGCATTCCAGAAGTCAGTTTCCCTTGAAGTCCAGCCCCCCCCCCCCCCACCCTATGCAGCCTTTTACCAGGCTAAGGGAGATTCTAGTACATCAATAACCACTGAGCTGTCATAAGGACATGGTCATAGCTCCCCTACCTGCATCCTTCAATATGAAAGCAACGATGAGTGCTGGATTGTCGGTAGATTTACACCACCTGTGCATTTTCTATTTTAGTTATTTTGTTAAGTAGCAAAGCAGCTAAGGATAAGGCAAGGCAATGATCAATATGACAAAGTACAAAGGCTTATCCCGTTTTCACCAACTCTACTTAATTACCCGACATGTATGCTGTATATAGTAGGGTGATCGGTTTTGCCCGCGCGGCGTAGGGATCTCCAGCCGAACACGCGGCGCAGGGGGGTAAATTTTACCCCCTCATATCTTCCGAACCATAAAACGCAGCGAGATGCGAAAGCCGGCAATCGATAGCCAATAATTTTTTATTTAAAATAATTTGTGTTGATCTGGATGTCACATGTGACGTCACAGATAAGGTCAAAGGTCAAATTATATTTTCTCGAGTTGACGGGCCATGCCTTCCATTCAGTCTTTGATAATTAATTTAATTAAACAAGAATCTCTCACAGGTATACCATTTATATTCTATATAATTAAAAGTAGAATTTAAGGTCAAGGTTAAGGTCAGGTCACAAAAAGGTCACCATTTTCAAAATGTCAATGAAACTCAAGCGGCACATGTTTTATGAGCACTTTTACACGTACGATTCGAATCAAGTACTCATGTTTACATTATGACCTGATAAATTGACCCTTAGGTGAAATTTAGGTCAAAAATCGTGTCATTTGAGGTCAAATTTTGTAATAATCTAAATTCAATGTGACTTAGTTGTTTCTATACAGTTTTTGTCTCAGTTGTACAGCACTGGCATTTATTTGTCCATATCTTCTCAAATGAAGCCAAACAAAGGGATTTTTAAAAATGACGTCATCAATCATCATTCACTTTCACTCAAGGAGCTGTAACTCAATCAAAATCAAAGATATTGCTTTGAAGTTTGGTTTGTGTATTGGCTATGCACATTTCTCTCACATATATCCTGTTTTTTTAGTATCTTGAGAAATAATTATTTTCTTTTAACCCGCGCACCGTAGGGGGGTTGATTTCCGCCCCCCATCGGTTTTTCGCAGACAGCGAAAAAATGGCGGCACGCAGCGCCACCGGGTTTTCGCCTACTTGTTTGTACATTAATTCCGCACACTTAGACAACAAAAATATTTCGGGTCATCTTAGGTCAGGTCACGACAACAGGTCAAGTGACCCCACCTCCAAAAATGTTTAAAGTTGTGCCAAAGCCAGGATTTCTTACCGATTAGTTTGGAACTCACATGGTGTCATGAGGGCATCAAAACTTACAATTCATTTATATCGGAATTTCAATATCGTTGACCTGAGATCAGGTCATTTTCGTGACCTACCCGTTATAAGTCAATGGGGAAATGTTCGAAATTCGAATGCTTTCGATTTCAAGGATATGCATGATATTCGACGAATTACTCTACGATCATGTTATAATAGGCTATTCTTGATGATACAGGTGCAATTTTTGTTCCGTGACCACTATGGGGTCCTTGCGGGTCATCAGAGGTCACCATCACTTATTTGAAAATAACTCGCGATATGTTGAAGATAGAGAAGTGAAACCGTCGCCATTGTGTTTGCCTTGTCGAGACGCGTCTCCTAATATGCACATGACTTACTTGGGTCATCACTTGACCTTGACCTGAGGTCAAGTTTTCAAATTGACCTGGCGAAGTCAACATATATACTAATCAAAGCGTCTTGAGAAGATAAACACGATGGCGTAAACAGTATTCCTTTATCTTCTTTAGGAAAAAGGGTGTAAAGGTATAAGGGAGCTACTGTTTTGCCCAAAAAATGCATTTTTGGCATTTATTACCTCTGGAGCCTAATAAATTGACCTGAGGTCAATTCTGAGGGAATGGTGCAGATCGCAAATTTCAATACCTAGCGATTGCTTTTTTGTTTGCTGGCAGCTATTAGGTTTTTGAGATATATGGATTTGTCTGGAGCAGAGTCATAAAACAGGGAAATAGTGGAAATTTGACCTTTGATGACATCAGGTGACCTTAATTTGAGCCTGATAAAAAAATGACCGAAATATATTCGATAGAACGTGTATCAAGCTATATAACGCCGTTTTCTGCTTGTCGCTACGTAGAGTCGTTTTCGAGATCTCTGGGGGGGGGTATCAACCCCCCTACGGTTCGTGTTCGGTGCAGACCCCCTACAGTGCGCGGGTTAATAAAAAAACACCACGTGCAGGTACTCGTGATTCATTATGTATTGCTAAAAGTATATATCAAAGTATTTACTATGTCGAAGTTTGAGACAAATCGAAACAAGCAATTGCCTATAAACCAAAAGTGTCGGTCCAGACAGATGTATCAATCTGCCAGTCCAGGCACGGAACGCATGTTAGACATGTTCTGCACAAAACCGTGTGGAGGAAAAACTGTGCAAGACAATTGTCTAATTTTTGCACCAATAATACTTTATGAAACGTTTAACCTGTGTACTAACTAATTTGTGCTTAAATCTATTTATCTTTCTAAAAAATATAGATGCTTATTTTCCGACATTTTTTATGAATCACCCTATGGGACTCACAAAAATGTGTCGGAAAAGGATCTGTAACAAACCACAAGCGCGTACAGGCACTCGTGATTTATTTTATCCGTCTCAACGTATACATCAATGTTTTGATTATGTCATAGTTTGGGACAAATCGGGCCACTGAGCGTCATGGAAGTGTTTGTAAGCCAATGGTAACGGTCCAGGTAGATTTGTCAATCGGCCGTTTCAGAAAACGCAAATTAAACATGTTCTGCATAAAGCTAAGTAGCGGAAAAACTGCATAAGACAATTTCCTAATTTTGTTGCTAATAAAATGCCATGAAACGTTCAACGGCTTATCAATTTGTAGTCGAATTCATTCAACTTTCTGGAAAAAATAGCTTGTTATTTTCCGATACTTTATTATGAATCACCCTGTATAATGAAAACTAAACGACAGCGGCAGGATGGCGGTGCTCGCTCATGACAAGGCTCACCGCCACAGCGTCCGCCCTGATGCATGGTCAATTTGTCATCGGCCAGTACGGGTGCTGCTACCTGTATAAGTGATAGTTCATCACATTGCCGCTAGGGTGCTGTGAGTGTTTCTACGTGATAACCTAAATTTCAAAGCCAATTAAAGAGATACTGAGCGTGATAATAGCGTAACCAGCGGCTCAAAATGATCTGCAATAGATTGAACTTAATATGAGCTGAAGCATATGGACACTCACCTCCTTGATTTGCGAGCAGTGTGGGCAAACATTAAACAATTGGCGATTTGACATAAGTTTGAGCTGCTTGGGGGTTTCAGGAATTAAAATATTTCAAATATGATGTGAAATTCAGAATCAGCAAATCACAATGCACCAGATCCAATGTCTGGAGCATGATTTGGGATCATTAACCCGCGCAGTGCAGGGGGCAGCGCAGTGCAATTTTACCCCCTCCCGGATTTGGTCGATTGCTCAAAACCATTAAATATCTCCACATGAAACCAACTATTCCTTACCCTGCATCAATTGAACGTTTTGTGAGACAATTTTGAAAAAAATCGCTTGAGAACTTTGAAGAAAATGGCCCTTTGATGACGTCATGTCATGCCACTTTTAATGAAAACATGATCAATGTTTGACAAATCATAGAACATCCTGTGTAAATGCAATTCGGAAACTAAACACGTCCAAAAATAAGAAAAATAAATTTATATAACCTGGCTTTCTCGAATTTTCAAAATTCGGAGGTTTGACTCCCTTATTTCATTTTTTTCAAGTTAACCCGCGCACAGTAGGGGGTCTGCGCCGAACACGAACCGTAGGGGGGATGATAACCGCCCCCCCCCCCAGAGATCTCGAAAACCACACTACGTATCGACAAGCGGGAAACGGTGTTAGATAGCTCGATACACGTTCTATCGAAAGTATGTTGGTCATTTTTTGGTTAGGCTCAATTTGAACAAATGTGTTAGAACTATCTATGAACAATACTCAAACCAATTTTTAAGCCAATAGCATTATATTTGTTTGACTTATGGCTCCCTTAGTGTTCGTAACTCATGACGTTGTTTTTCGAAATTGCTTTTTGGGGGTTTATTTGACCAGATGTAGGCAAATAAATGTCACCGCTGTATTTCTTAGACGAAATAAGTCTATAAATGTCTATTTTTTATTTAGGTTTATCAATTTCAAAATTTGACCTTTTTTGACCTGACATTGACCTTTTATGAGGGCAAGTTGTGAAAATGAATGTTGATATCGAATTCTTCGCATAAAACTACCCACATAACTTGTATTGCATGACTTTCATAGACCGCTTCCCTATAGTGACCTTGTGTGACCTGACCTTGACCTTGACCTTTGCCATAGATAACAGTAGACCTGGATTTGACACTAAATCAGGTCGCTGCAGTAGAGGGCCGAAAATGGAATTTTACCATCGCGAAGTCGAGAAACATGGATGCCATCCCAGTTCAATATTTCGGCAACCAAGACTCTGACCAACATGCGACAAACACAGACGTGTAGAGAAATCAATGGGCTAGCGTATGCAGTGTGATTCATGTATTAGCGCGCGGTGAGTGCAAAATTAATCGCAACATAAACGCAAATTCATGGTGTTACGACGTCTTTCACGATTGCAATTACTGCTTCGAACCTATGGGACATGAACGGATCAAACAAACGTATTTTGGAAGAGACATGTACCGTCTTTATATTAAGTGTAAAATATAAAGTTTTATGCTAATATGTTGGTGCTAAATCACAATTGTGATATATATATACGAATAATTGTATAATATTGTTATCTTTACACCGGCATAACATCAACACCACAGATTGTCAATTGGTACAAAACTATTTAGCCTAAAAACGTAATAAATTCTGATCAATATCTATCAAAATGTATTTATATTTATCAAAATGAAAGCTGAAAATAAACGTTTGAATGAAACGGTGTAACACCAATTTCGGGCGGCATAATTTACGTTCGTAAAACTCTCAATACCATTACAGCAATACAAATTCGGCCCCTTACTGCACCGGCCTGATTTTTGTGTCAAATCCAGGTCTACTGTTATCTTTGTAGGTACTTATGCCTTAATGACACCCTGCAAGTATGAAACTGATAAAGAAAAAAAATTCTGGCTTTAGCATGATCTCAAACTTTTTTGGAGATCAGGTCACGTGACAAACGTCTGATGACCTGACCTGAGATGACCTGAAATATATTTTTGCTCAAAGTTTGCGGAATTGATGCACCAACAGGTAGACGAAACCGCCTTTCTTCGCTATCTGCGAAAAACCTGAGGGGGGGGGGGTGTCTAAAAACACCCCCCCCCCCTTCCCGGCACGACGCAGGTTAAATTATATAATCCTTTGTTATATTGTGTTATGTTTTGTTCTATTCTGTTCGGTGAGGCGTGTTTGAGGTGAACGTCCTCCGTATTCGGGTAAATGAGTACCTACCTACGCGAAAAACGCTCGCGGGGGCGTACACTGGTACAGCATTCCAGCCTTTGTGTTGCACGAGCAGCTGTGAGGATGGTTTATTGTGAGGATCGCCATGCTGATAGGCGACTCTTTCACCGACGCAAGAAGTCCGCTGACTCGTCTGCCGGCATTCGGCAGGTGCAGTCAGTCATGCCATGCGACGCTGCTCTGTCAGGGCTCATTCCGGAGCCTCTGCGGCTGTTTTTGCAGTGATGGCTTCTTCAGGCGTCGCCAATAGCGAACATCCGGTGATGCATTGCATTTGGCTGTCCAAAGAACCGTTGGATGCTGATACGCGTTGTTATGCATAGGAGTTCTTGGTATGGCCTATGCACATAACTTAAGAATGAAAATGGGGCGAGTTAAAGGATCAATAAGAGCAAGAAACGTCATATGCGTGTTTTTGCTGGCAGTTTTGGTAAAACAAAATAAAAACAACAAAACTAAATGCAATTTAAAACAAACAAAAAATAAAATAAAATATAATGCAATCCAATAAAGGCATCCCCACAACTAATCCACGAATCACTTCCTAATAAATGCACCGGAAGCCATGCAGGTATGAACGATGGTTTTGTTGCCGTGTGTGCAGCTTGCAGTTATCTCTTATATGATATTCGAGAAGACGCTGATGGAGCTTGTCCACCGGAGCTGTCCACCACCCCATCATGATGTCACAGGTCGTGCTGGATATCTGATAACGATTATGTTTGATTTACAGGGTAAAGCAAAAGCAATATTTGTTTTTATATATGTTTGATTGTATAGGCGCATTCTTTTATAGATTCGAAGAGGGTCCAAGAGCACGTTGCACCAAAAGACGGTAAATAACTTTTGAAAATACCCATCTCCATATTTGGTACCATCTGGCTCCATATTTCACGAAGATCTCAATAGTGTAATCCCTCAAATAGTCAAGATACTTTTTAAATCATTCGTCCTTTTATATCAATTAACATACTTTTCAAAATTTACATTTTGCACAAATACAGCTCTATAAAACGCAAATATGTGGCAAAATGAAAATAGTATTGCATATTCTGAAAAGGTGTTTATTTGTCTTACAAATATCATCAATTATATATCAAACAATTTCTTATATTTTCAAACACATGCATGATATAGGCCTTGAAAGATATAAGCGCCTTGACTGCGCTAACGGAATCTCCCGCAAATATTCGCTCGCATTGCGCGTTACTCTACACAAGCTACATACACATTTCGCTAAAAATAAGTATTGGTGGGAGCATAGCAAAAATGTCTGTATCGCAATGTGTTATGTATACTAAGGTTCTTAATACGCATACATTGCAGGCTAAGCGTCGAGTCCTAAAATTACTAAGAACTTTCTTACAACGGCTAACAGCTCTGTCAAATTATCTCTGTGCTCGTTTAGACTTCCATAACCCTAGCTAGTTTCCACTGGGCCTACTCTTACGACCAGAAGACCCACTCTAACGTCTAGAGACCAGTGGCCAAAGGTCTACTCTGCTCTCTGATCACAGTGGCAAACTCTGGCATTCACTGTAGATTGTGAACAGACCCCAGAGGGCTTAACCTGAGGTCTCCAAAGAGCACAAGCTGGCATCTGGGCGGCCCACACTGACATCCAACAAGAGCCCAATCTGGTATTCAGATGCCTCACTTTGACTTGTAATAACCCCTCGGCCTCCTCAGGGTCAACCTGATCTCTCAGGGGGCCCAGTCTGGCTTTCAGAAGGCTCACTCTGCTTTACAAATGGATCATTCTGGCATTCAGAGGGCCCGCTCTCCCCATGGCCTCCTCCAAAGGACCCGTTCCTGCCAACAGAGGGCCCTCTACGACATCGGGAGGGCCTGCTCTCACCTCCAGAAGGTCTCCTTAGACTTCGAAGAGCCCACTCTGGTCATCAGAGTGCCCACTGTGGCTCACAGAGGGAACCACCCTCTAGAGCCCAGGGGCGGCGCCACGGATTTTTGCCAGGGGTGGCAAAATTGTCTGAGTAGGTAAACATATATTTTCCACCCGATACCAGAAAATGTCACCAAGCATTATTAAAACCCATATCGATAGTACATTGCGTCCCATTTTGTTGTTACTAGTTATCTGGTAGATATATGATTTGCATGTTCTTTAAATATGTTTCGGCATATCTATTTTAATACTAGACCAATACATTATTGTTAGCACCCCATTATGAAATCGTTGCATAATGCGTTTGTTTAGACGGTCCGCGTGTCTTTTGTATCGCGTTTTTTACAGGAATAAGGACAAAAGAGAGTACACCTGCTTTATTTTTTCAGATTTGATTTAGAAAAGCTTAAGTCAAACTAAAATAGGACGAGTTTAAATGAAAACAAGTTACGTGCCATTCGAACATGTTTTATTTTATTTTAGTAGTTTTCATGTGAACTTCAACGTTTTTAATTCGAGGTTAAAAAGTAGTAGATCTTTAAAAATATATGGAACTGCTTAAATGTTGTTGGAAGCAGAGATGTAGTATCGAATAAAGTATAATTATTTGGAAGTTATATAATAATTGTTGTGAACGTGGTATAAAAAATTGATATAGAAAACCGATATTAAAGTTTTGCAATGCCAAGACATTGATACATACAGACATAACGTATTTATAAATTCGTCTAATCGTACGGTGTCGATAAAGTCTGCAAGCCAAAACGCGGCAACCAGTAAAGTGTGTTTGCTGTGAGTTTTTTGTCTTTATATGTCAGAAGTTTTGTCAGTATCCACACACATAACACATTCATTCACTGCAGTTTTAAACGGCGTATGTAAGAGCTAAGAAACTATCAAAAACAAATTATTGCATACAATTAATGACAACAACTGGAGTACACTAAACCACTTCGAAATATCGCATGATAAAAAATAAGCAGGCAGCCGGCACCCGGCATGAGTCGATGTAGGAGGCGCCGGTAAAATATTGATAAACAATCAATTATCCCCGCATTGGCAGGAGAACCGGAACAAACATCTCTCATTCTCCTCGGGATTTTCATGAATAGCGGAAAAGGGCGCTGACAGCCTCAAAATTTAACATGATTGAGCCATGGATCAAGGAGTACCTAATCCATGATTGAGCATCAATAACCCACATTGTGATAATTTTGTGAGACCTGCGATGGTCATCTCAGTTCAAGTCAGCAAGTCACACAATGTGACCTTTATTCAAAGCAAATTCTTCACAGTGTGGTCTGGCCAAAGCCACAGTAATTGACTGAAGTCCGAACGATTTTTTACTCACTTCATTTCATGAGGTCACAAAAATACTTTCAACTAAGATAGTATTTGCTTATAACAGTGAGCGAATTTGCAAGTATCCGATCATGCTTGATAGGACTTTCTCTCAGGATGACAAATAAGTTTTGCTTTATTTTACGGCAAAACAATCGTCGTGAAGAATTAACTGAAGACGAATATATTTGTGAAAGGAGCATTTTGTAGCTGGTCTCGGAGATAACAGAACAGTGGCATATCAGGTGCACCACCTAAATGTTACTGTACGTCTGCTGATTGTTTTGCAAATGTCTCTTACAAGAATATTAACTCATTATGTACATGCCACTAGGTACAAATTAACAGCCAAATATATTTTTCTTTGGCTCAACAATATTGACGATTTTTTTGCCGTAAAAAACGCAAGCAAAAACGAATTTGAAATATTTAGGTTAAGTCCCCCGAAGCATGCTCGTATGCAATAAACCACCTAAAACGGGCTAAGTAACAAAATGTCCAGCTGCAGGTACTCTACCAAATAATACAAAATTTACATATTTCAATTAATTTTAAATGCTTTAAATAAGGAAATTAAAAACAAACGAAATTTAAAGACCTGCATGTTTGTCCTGTACTGTTCCTGCTTTGCCTTGCATTTCCCTGTGTTCCACAGGTCTGTCTTGCCTCTAACACGTCTCTGTCCGTTCCGTCCTGCCCGTTAGTCTTTCCCTTCCCTTTCCCACCCAATACCGTATTCCGTTCTGCTCGTCCCTGTTCTGCCAATTGCCGCCACCCTGTCCTGTCCCGCCCAGTGACGCCAGCAAACCTATTGCATTGACGTTTTCTCATATGGATATGTTAAGTTTAACTACTCGATACATAACAAGAGTTCGTCAAATTCACGAATAGTGCTGTCAGTATATGTATAGTTTTAATACGAATAAAGGCTAGCGTAAAATTTGCATTGGTCAGCGAGGATACTTATTTAAATATCCTCGCAACGGTCGGAATCTGTAATTTGGACAAAAAAGCACTATAAAAGATAAATTTAGCCTAAATTTCAGGGGTGGCAATGCCACCCCTGTGTCACGACAGGGGTGGCAGTCTGCCACCCC
>JARBER010000254.1:0-13044 GCA_030265075.1 Balanus glandula | reverse complement strand
CTGCCTGTCGCCCTGCCGATGTCCGATGCTGGGCTGCCTGTCGCCCTGCAGATGTCCGGTGCTGGGCTGCCTGTCACCCTGCAGATGTCCGGTGCTGGGCTGCCTGTCGCCCTGCAGACGTCCGGTGCTGGGCTGCCTGTCGCCCTGCAGACGTCCGATGCTGGGCTGTCTGTCGCCCTGCAGACGTCCAGTGCTGGGCTGCCTGTCGCCCTGCAGACGTCTGGTGCTGGGCTGCCTGTCGCCCTGCAGACGTCCGGTGCTGGGCTGCCTGTCGCCCTGCCGATGTCCGGTGCTGGGCTGTCTGTCGCCCTGCAGACGTCCGGTGCTGGGCTGTCTGTCGCCCTCAGACGTCCAGTGCTGGGCTGCCTGTCGCCCTGCAGATGTCCGGTGCTGGGCTGCCTGTCACCCTGCAGATGTCCGGTGCTGGGCTGTCTGTCGCCCTGCAGACGTCCAGTGCTGGGCTGCCTGTCGCCCTGCAGACGTCCGGCGGCCGCCACTCCCTCCCTGCGGCGCTGCGGCCTCCCCCAGGGCAGCCTCTTTATCCCCTGGCCGCCGCCGCGCGCATATGAGCATACGACAATTAATATCATTAGGTATTGATCGCGCGTCGGCGGGAGAAGCGTCCAGCGCCGGCCACTCATTAGGGAGGGCTGCACTCAGCCGCTGGCCGGCGGTGGCGCGGCGCTCAGCCATGAGGGAGATATGCGGCGGCCAGTCAGCGCGCACCGACACCGCCACCGGCCTTATCAACCCGACAGACACGCTTAATGCGTTTCTAATGAATAAAGCTCACGGGCAGGCTGAGAATGGACGTACGGTGGACTGTGGAGGAGGCAGATAGGTGGACAACCAACAGTGGTGAGTGGGTTGATGTGGATGCGGTTGATATTGCGGAAGTGGTGTGGTACCTAGGAGTGAGTGACAGGTGATAAAGGGCAGTGCCGACATTGCCATGGTGGAAGAGTGGCGGATGGTTGCTGATAGGAATATTCCGTAGACAGGAGGTGGACGGACGGTGGACGGGTGGTGGACGGGCGGTGGACGGGCGGTGGACGGGCGGTGGACGGACGGTGGACGGGCGGTGGACGGGCGGTGGACGGGCGGTGGACGGGTGGTGGACGGGCGGTGGACAGGCGGTGGACGGACGGTGGACGGATGGTGGACGGGCGGTGGACGGGTGGTGGACCGACGGTGGACGGGCGGTGGACGGGCGGTGGACGGCGGTGGACGGGCGGTGGACAGCCGCTGCCGTGTGGGCGACAGGGTCATTAACTACAGCCCTTCTGCGCGCGCGCGGCCGCCGCTGCCGCCTCCGCCGCCGCCACCGCCGCCGCCGCTGCCGTCGCTGGTAATAACAATGGGAATTCATATTCATCCCGAGCAATCAATACAAGAATATAATTACTGGGATAGATGAGGAGCGGTGCCCACTGATCACCACGTCCGCGGAAAGCAGAGTGCCGCGCCGCCGCCGGCGAGAGGATGGGACGACGCTGACAAAGAGGTCAGAAATAGCAATCATATATGGAACTGGTAATACCGTGATGGACAATGCAGCAATCCCATGTAGATCTACCGAGAAATGGTATGTCACAATAGTAAAATAACCAACAGTGCTGAACATATGGCAAATGAAATAACGAAATAATAAGTACCTAATTACATATTTGTGTAATTGCTGCAAAGCTTTCAGCATTTGCGGAGAAGTCCCTACTTATGTACGGATATAGGAAAACGGCAGATGAGTGGTCAGGAATGGTTTATTGTGGACACAGCAGTATGAATTATGTTTTCTGTGTCCCACCAGCGAAGCATGAAAAAAACAAGCATATGTAAATAAACCTAGATGAAACCACTAAACACCTTTTCGGGGCGATGACCAAGCGGATGTACACTGTATTATAATTTAAACTATTTCCCTTCTCACATTCCCCAACGAGTGTATTCCTGAGCGCTGTATGCTGTATCAAATAAATAGGTAAATGCTAAAATACAAATTTGTAACCTATCAAAGGCTTTGTCAACGCAATTTATACCGACAAAAACTATGAGCTGTGTACACTAAGCTGATACATGAGGTCCATTTGTAGATTTGTTCTCGAAATGAGTAAACATGATTTGATAAAGCCTTTCAATGGTGACAGTTTGGATATTCTACAACTCAATCAAGACAGTGGTTGCAAAATTATTTGCTTCCGAAGAGCGTTTGTACGGTCCCGTCAGGCCGGGTCAAACGAAAATTTGTCAAGTATAAGTTGTCAAGAATCCTCATGAGCACTTTGCGCCTTATAATGAATTGGCATAGAAATCATGTTCACGATGAAATTTTGCGCTGTCAGGATAACATTTTTAAGGATATTCTTTTTTATGTTTTGGTAAACAAGTTACAGGATGAACTTTTGGAACATTTTTAGTAAAAATTGCATGCTAAAGTAATTTCTGAAGGTTGCTAGCCAAAACATCACAGCATGATACTCTCAAAAATGTTATCACCACAGCGCTAAAATCCACCGTAAAACGGCTACTATGTAGTGCACACAGCACATGCGCATGAAAACAGACTGAATAGGTATCTTAAAACTGATGCGTATTGGCAAAAGCTAGCGACATCAAAATAAAATACAAACTGGTAAGTTCAGTACGCTAACGGACAAATACGAATAAAACACCGATAAGAGAATAAGTCGCAATAATCTGTCGAGTGCATCGGTGTCCGTTACGCAGGGAGCCGGAGCTGCAGTCGGCCAGTGTTGGCCGGCTCCGTGGAGCGGGCGTGAGCCCGTCGGCCGGCCGCTCGCCTGAACAGCCGCCGCCTCACGGATACCGGCAGACCGCTCGCCTGAGCAGCCGCCGCCTCACGGATACCGGCAGCCGACCGCTCGCCTGAGCAGCCGCCGCCTCACGGATACCGGCAGACCGCTCGCCTGAGCAGCCGCCGCCTCACGGATACCGGCCGACCGCTTTACGAGCCTCCAGCTGGGAAATCGCCGCCAAAGAAGCCAACAGCGCACTTATTCAACTATTACTTTCGGTAGGCACGAAGCAATTAACGGCAAATTACGGAATTCCGCGCACTTGGTTGCTCGCAACTATTCGCCGAGGAATTCAGGTGTTTAACATCAAAGCGCCCCTCTAAGAAACGGTAGCGGGCGGCGCGGCGCGAGGTGTGCTCGCTCCTACTGCGCTGTTGCCGCGTTACATGACGATATTTAATTAGCGTGCCTAGCCTGCAGTCTGGTGCAGAATGCAGGACAATTTCTACGGCCGGCGCCCCTGCAGTGCACATTTGTGCAATTAAAGCTCCATTGCAACAGTTTTATGTCACACCGTTAACGACGGAACATAAATAGTGCGCAGTCAGGTGGTGTGGGGGGGGGGGGGGAGTGGGCACCGGGTACGGGCTTCAGGGCAGGTGGGACAGCTCGGGTCAGACCCGCCTCAGGGGGGACAGCTCGTCTTGCCTAGACGATGCCGATTGTAACCGGAATCCGGAGACTGGACTGGACTGGGACCGGAGCATGGACAATGATTAACGATTATTTCAAATATTACGATTATTTACTCCCAGTTCTTGGGCTACGTCGCTTTGATATCTAAACATATATTTTGATTCCGATTGTTACCACTTACCAGAGTACAGTCATTATTGGTTTCACTAAAAGACAGCAACTTGTACGTATCCTGTCCAAAGGCAAATTTGGTAACGCAAAGCATATTTTTTTCCAGAGTTGTCGTGATTCTGATTTCACTAGACTGTGTAGCGGCCGGCTGGTTTGTCGCCGGGCCGGAATGCGGAGCTAGGGACTCGGAGACCATCGGAGCGGTGGGGCGCCGAGCAGTCTACCCGTCCCTTCTCTCTGGTCCCGCCGTCCCACCGGCCACAGTCCGCAGTCCGCACCAAAGGGTACACAGAGCGGGCGGCGCCCCATTGTTGACCCCCGCCGCGCGCGGCCGCACCGCGGAATGCCAACGGAATCCCACTATCCGCGCCGTCGACAAGGCCCAACTCCCGCAGCCGTAAGCCAGGTAATGAGCCTTACCGACGACCATGCACAGTCGTGTTCGGAGGTGATTTAAACTCGCAGAATGCATGAATGGAAGGCTAAAAAATGTGAAATGGCGGCGCGCAAAGAATGGAATAATCACCGGAGCCATAATCAAGCAGGGCTTAACGAATTCGGAGGAGCTTGAAGCGAGATAAAGCACCGTTTGGCGGAATAACACCCAGCGGTGCGACGGAAGTTGTGACGTCGACACAGGAGAGAGGGACAGGGAGGGTTAGAGGGAAAGGAGGAGAGAGGGTACAGAAAACTCTGCGAGGTGGAAGAACAAAGGAAAGAGGAGACAGAAGGAGATATTAATGAAGAATTCACGCTTCATCTGATCAGAAATGCTCTTCTGCACCAGGCTACATGGCTGATATATGAATCTCAAGCCGGAATATCCGGTAGAGTTGCTTCTTATTGGAAGCGTGGAAAATTTGATTAATCAACAAATCGAGTCAATTTATCAATATTTTAATTTACTCCGGTCCATAAAAGTTGGCTATTTTCTGGAATCGACAACAGGAATTTATTGAGCTCGGCGCTGCATTAATTAAATTGGGCTTTGAAATATTGAAGAAGTATTGATTTTGCCAGCCGGAGAGTAAATGAGTTTTGAGAATGTTTAATTTCCAGCCAGCCAAGGGCGGACGCAGAGCCATTGGCGATTTATGAAGGCCCCACACAATGGCCGAAACCCAGCCACTCCTCGCTCTTATTTCAATTTTACCGGCGGAATTCTTAAAACTGCAACAAATTAATTCAGCAGACGACGTTGGCAGGAATTGTCAGGGGGAAAAACTGGCCGCCAAGCTGGCGGTCGGCGCCGCGGCCAGTTCGGAGGCCCCAAGTTTTTAACCAGCTGCTGTCGGATGCAGCGGCGAATTAACGGACAGACAGGCCAGCCACCGTCACGTCAGCAGTCCATTTTTATAGGGACACACCCGGGGCGGCAATCCACGATAAATAGACGCGGCGAGCGCGAGGCAGAAGCGTCGCGCTCCTGCGTCATTTCGCGTTTCCCCACGCAGCGCGGTCGCCGCCATTAAAAAACTCGGCCCGGCCGCCATCATAGCAAATTAGTCGGCTGCGGCGCCCCACGCGCAGAGCATAGCAATATTGCCGCCGCCGCTCCCCAGCGACGAAAATTGTAATAGTCATAACCGGGCGGCGGCGGAATAGGCAAACAGAGCGCGGCGGAGGCGGGTCCGGCGCAGCTGCTGCGGCGGTGGCAGGGCAGCGGACGCGACACAAACAAGACAGGCAGAACACAGAACAGACCGGGCTGGGGCCATCGCAGATAAAAATATCCGTAAAATAGTGTGCTGGCCAACTTATCACAGTGATACTTAAAACACGTCCGTACAAAGGTACTCTTGCTATGCCTTCTGCTTGGCCGCCTTGGCCCGGTTAGTTGGCCGGTAACGGCTGACCGCACTGCGAGCGTGAGCGACGCTGGTGAGACTCGGAATTATGCCAACTATCCGCAGGTTACTCCTGTTTTACGGCTGGCCACATACCGAGTCCCACATTAGCGGTCATATCATGGGCGATCAAGAAAATTTTAGGAGAAACACCAAAATTCAACCGTTCTCACCCGTCCCAGGCTACGACCACCGCGGAACGCCATTCACATCCAATACGACAGAAATGAGGCCTCGCATAGCATCCGGCGTCAATAAAACCGGACTTGGACACCAGGTAAAAGGCCAGGCATTAGCCGCCCGCCCATAACGACCACGGTCTCTCCGGGCCGCCGAGAAGCCAGCCTGAGCCAGACGCCAGCGGGCCAGCCAAGTCGCGCTCACCGCCTCACATCTCGTCTGGTGACTGTCGAGCCCTGTACCCGCTTCACAGAGCCTCTCATCAAATGTCAAGCACCAATTTTCGATTTTGAGTAGGCGATCGTGCCTGTCGACCCGAATGGCATCCTTTCTTGCAAAACAATGGCAAGACAATGCGGGATCGATTGGCACATTTCCGGAGGGCGGCTGGGTCTCTGGCTGATGATAGGGGGTGCTGCGGCCGCGGCAGCTGGTGGCTCATCACAGCCGCCATAGTTGGCGACTACAGAACCGCCCACTCCAAACCAGCGGGCATCACGATGTCGCACCCGTTCCGAATCCCATTCGGCATCCCACCCTAAAGCACATGTCGATGGCCACCGATCGCCGGCGTCGCAGCGTCCGTCTCGGCGGCCCTCCTCGCGCTGTGTCCGGCCCGCAGAGCAGCACAGACCGTCGATCTGCCGTGAGCCGCGGCACCGCCAGCTGCTGCTCTGACATGGCGACCCGCCTGCAGAGCTGTACAGACCGTCGATCTGCCGTGAGCCGCGGCACCGCCCTGACCTGGCGACCCGCCCGGCCCGCTCTGCTGAGGCGGTGGAGCCGCCACTGCTGCCGGGAATGCTGCAGTAAAGGGGGCGGCCGGCCGGCCAGCAGCGCGACAGAAGGCGTGTGGGGTGGCCATGAGGCCAGCCCGGGCACGGGCCCAAGCAGCGTGACAAAATACCAACATGCCGATATACCCAGTACATTCAACCGTTCCACCGGACACCGCGGGGTGTGGAGTCGCCCCGGGGCGAATCCAAGTCAGAAGTTTCAACTTCCAAACGACTGGCAGAATGTCAAATGACTGACAGAATGTCCAAGAAGGCCTGCCTCTTGTTTGAGCGTGAGGAGGCGGGCGTGGTCCACTAGGGGGGGGGGGGGGCGGCAGCGGTCGGGACGTTATGCGGGCGTTATGACCGACCGATCGGAGTCGATAGCTCTCTCTGTCGGCGGCGGCCGCCCAGATTCGGCCCGCCGCCGGCCAGTCCACACTGATCCGTCAGCGCGGCGGTGGCGGCAGGGGCCGAGGCGACACAGTGCGGCCGGTGGAGGGCGCTGGCCCACCACGCACCGCCCGCGCCACAATTGCCCCGCACTGCGCCAATAATGGCCTCCATTTCTCTCCGCAGCCAAGCAATTTAAACTGACTGAAATCGTGCCGGGCCGGGGGAATTAACGAAGCGGTGGTTGCACCCGCATTTTATGAGATAAAAATGTAAATGTCCGTCTCAGTTTTATGTCACCAGGTTTGAGGCGCGGCTTTGGACCGGATCGGGACGAGGCTCAAAAGCCGTCCATACACGCTACATTAATGCTATCGAGGGCTACGCAGGAAAGCATTGAAAACCACTTTGTGCTAAAACCGGGATTAAAGGCTATAATGAACGTGTTAAAATGCAGTGAAAAACTTAATCAGTTTGTATAGCCAAGTTCCGAATACATTAACCACTCAGCTCCATTAGAGCAAATGCGATTTTTATGCAGGCCATTTATAAGCTAGCCCTTCCATCTTGGAGCCCCATCGGTGGCCAATAAATCATAGCCAGTTGGGTCACCACCGGGTGGCCTGGCACGTGACCCCCCCCCTCTCCACCCATCCGGAGAGAGACTGTAAAACAGAAGCGACGTGAGCGACGCCCCCTGGCGGTGGCCTCCGAGCTACCACCAGCAGCTCCCCCTCCCTCCCCGCCGCCATCCGAAGCCTAACGCCCGACCAGCGGCTTCATAAATATTCTGGCGTTCATATGCAGCGCAGCCGGGACGTCGAGCCATCTCATTCGCGTCGCTAAATGCTTTCTGAAGTCGCACCATTAGCCGGGCCCGACGGCTGCTCATATTGAACGCGGCCCCGTTCGGCGAAACATGCCCGGACCGTATTCGAAGGCTGCAAAGCGCCGACGCTGATTGGCGCTCGCCGGCAGTCGGCCGACGCCGCATTTCGCTGCATAGTACAAGGAAAATTAGCTTGCAGAGGGGCTGCCACTTCTCGATCAAGGCAATCGGGCGGCAGTCGTGCTGAATGCCGCGTCACGGGCGGCCAAATTCATCTGGGCGCGCTGCCATATTGCGACGTTCATATTGCGTCTGTGGAGGCGGCGATTGGGTGGGATCTGGGTACGTCCGGCCGACCTAGCCGCCGCGCTCGTCGCGTGGGCGGCTGGTAAAAGTGCGGCGCTGCCGGCGCAGTAGCGACGCGGCGTGGCGCGGCGGCGGTGTATCACAAACACCGTCATGCGGCACTGCACATGCCAGGCGCGCCGAGAGCGCCGAGAGCGCCGCGAACGCCGCGGAGGCGGGACGCGGGCACCAGCCGCCGACAGTCAACACCGGCCGCCACAACACGGCCTCTGCTGAGCTCCGCCGCGGTGGGAGCTGTCCTGCCGTGGCTGACGAGCGCGGACGCGAGGAAGCCATGCAGAGACGCGACGGGTATAGGGTTTGGGGCGCGCTTTGACGGGATTTGGCTACATCATGCACTACCAGACTGGACAGCGAGTAACACCAGTGAATCAACCAGATTCGAGTTGATCCAACCCGACCCAACTCCGCCAGCCCTTCCCGGCCCACCCTACCGGACCCCACCTGCAGCCCTTGCCATTCAGACTCAACCCGAGCCACCCAGACCAGAATCCCCACAAGCCGACCCGGGTTCCGTCCGCCGCCAGCGGAACCCCATGGCCGAGCCGCGCTTCTCTGCGGCTACACCTGGTTTTAATTACCGCCGCTCGTTTAGCCGAGGAATTAGCAGCCCCGTGGCGTGGCGGCGCGCGGGCTAGGCCGGGCCGGATTCCTGGGCACAATGCGCCGCGCCAGGTAAGGGGTGGGTGGACGAGCCCTGATTAATCGGCGCGCCGGCTCGCCGCGCCGACTGCCACCAAAGGGGTGAGACCAATGCGGCGCAGCGCGGCCAGGTGAGCGCCGGCGCGTGACAATGGTGGCGCACCGGCGGCGAGGGACGGCCGGGACGAGACAATGCCGGCGCTGGGACGGACCACCCGGCCGGACGACGCGACCAGGCAGGACGGTGGCGGTACGAGACGCGGAGACAGCGCAGGACAGGACAGGACAGGACAGGACAGGACAGGACAGGACAGGACAGGACAGGACAGGACAGGACAGGACAGGACACAGAACAGGGCAGAGCAGGGCAGGACAGGACACAGGGCAGGGCAGGGCAGAGCAGGACAGGGCAGGACAGGGCAGGGCAGGGCAGGGCAGGACAGGACACAGGGCAGGACAGGACAGGACAGGACAGGACACAGGGCAGGGCAGGCTAGAACGGCAGACGTAGGTCGGCACTCAGGGTACCGTCCGCAGAGGACAGCACTGGGCGGTGAGAGCTGGGTGGACGGGGCGGTAGGAGATCCACTGGCAGGAGGTCTGAACGGGGTGCGGCTGATTTCCATCGGCGGCCGCTGTCCCACTATCACACAGCAGCACAGAGCAGCCGGCAGCCCCGACGCTCCGAGTCTGTCAGCCGATGGACACAGCCCATGCAAGGCAGGTGTCGGTCCGGTCGAGGGTTTTGGTGATGAAATCTTCCCTAGCCCCTTAGAATGGGAAGCCAGCTCCGCCATTAGCGGCGTAAGGCAGGGGACACCAGGCGACAAGAGAACAACATATCACAGGGTACCGCAGGGTACCGCCGGGCACCGCACATCCAGCCATGCTCAGTGGTTGCCTTGGAGACAGGGTGCTGGCCAGCCCGGCTCCCGGCTAACAGGCCTCAGCGCTATGTGTTAGTCACGGCTAATTTAAACCTTGCGTTATATGTACACACCAGTCATGTCGGCGCCGAAAATAGACTGTAGCGGCGTCGGGCGCCGGCTCATGCCAGGTTTAAAGCCTGGGTTCGCCGTAATGACGCTTCATAACGCGGCTGCATCTCTGTGGTCGGCGCAGCGGCCGCCCGGCATTCCACGCCCACCAGTTCACGGCATCAAATCAGCTCTAATTGCTCACCACTTCCGTACATATGCACCGAGAATCCCAGCACCTCACTGCGGCCGCGCCGCCACAGCCGACGCGCCGCTGTAATCAATGGTTTACAACGGTTTGAGTTGAACGACCGAAACTTCTATCATTCGTAATTACAACATCCACGTCGGCGACCAATATAATTGTATAATTCTTCCCACGTAATTTCTATGGAAACAAAGGGCGGTCATTAGTTGTCATATTTATCATCTCTCTCGCGCGTCGAGCAAATAATCTCTAATTACTGTTTTGGCTCGACCGTCCAGTCCCCGTTATTTGCCCAATGCTAATGGCTCCGTGATATTTTATTTGAGGTTGTCTATAATTACGCCGGTGTGGCGGGCGTGACGCGCCGGAGACAGACGCGACGCGCCGCGCCACTCATTAACCTGGAGCTTGTGCAAACGTGTCGCCGGCGGCCGCTGTTTGATAACGATAATGCTGGACGGCGATGGAGGCAGTGCGGGGCGGCTACGCTATTTGAAGTCTCCCGGCGAAGTTGGAGCCAATTGACAGCACAATGTCATGCGGACCGAGAAGGTCTGTACCGCCGCCGGGCGTGAGGAGCCTGCTACCGCTCCGACCCAGTACAGTTCGCACAGCGAGGTCTGCAGTCATTCATGCACGTGTCCCTATATTGTTCTTTGTTCGCGCTGATGGTCAAACTGGGCGGATTCGTTTTGTCAGAAAGCGCGCGGGAAGGTGGGCCCGGTCATTCGTCTGTCGGTGACGACGCGGCAGAGTCTGACGAGTCTGCAGAGTCTGCAGAGTCTGTGGAGTCTGACGCGTCATCCAAGGAGCTATTACGGCTCTACCGAATTGCCGCGCTCAGCTCAGAGGCCTAGGGCGCACACAGGGCAGACTGCTGCAGTCGCTCGCCGCCGCTCCAGGTTCCGGCTACTGGCTACTGCGCGCTGACAGCTGACCGCAGTCGCTGGTCCGAGCTCTCTGGCTGGCCGCTGCTACAGCCGCTGGTCCGGCTCTCTGGCTGCCACGGTTGACACCGGCCCCTGGTCGCCGATCGCCGGCCACTGCGGTTGACACCGGCCGCTGATCAATACTCTGAATAGGAGCACCATTACAGGTACGGCGGCATTAGAGCGGCGGCGGTAAATAACGGCCGCGACCGGGGCACGGCCGGCCGGCGCCGCCCGCTCATGGTGCTGACAGCCCTTTCAGGTGTCATTGCGCCAAATGAGCCGCTTTGAGAAAGCGCGCAAGCCCAGAATTAAGCATAGCATATCATCAAAGCAGCTCCCAAAGGCGCACTCAGACAACTAATTGGCCTTTCCGGGCTTGATTAGAACTAATTGTGGGAAATGACTGTTGGGCGCGCCGCCGGTGGGCTGGCTCGAGGTCAGGCCAGTCTCCCTGCAGGCCGCGTCTGCGTGGGGAGACACGGCTGGGGTGAACAGCAGCCTGAACCGCAGAACATCCCTGCAGACCCGGCTGTGCCACGCCAACGACGCATCGAGATCGTGTTGATGACGCATGCTGTTGATTTGAAGAAATCTACTGTTTCTGGCTGAGTCAGTTTTGTCAGAGGATAACTCGTGATTGGAGTCTGCTTATCACACATGACTGTAAAGCCAGAGGACAACTCCTGATCGGTGTCTTCTCATCACGGCAAACGACTACAATATGCGTGGTGTTTCTCATGTCATGCTGGAATCTGGAGCTAGGCGTGTTTGTCTGCCTCATCCCACAGTCGTCGTTCAAAAATACGTCCGATCCAAGGGCCCGGCAAGCATCCGCTGCGGCTACACTTCGACGCTCTACTTTGTCATTAGAGATGCTGATGAATATCCAAGACATCCTAAGTTAGTCTTTTGACCGTGACAGGCGCTCTAATCATGAGCCTGACGCCCTCGTCAGGGTGCCTTGCTGGCATTCTACCAGTATCTACGGTGTCACTACCGGTTCACAGAGCTCTGAGCGCCCTCGTCCGGCTGCTCCGGGCAGGCCGCGTCTTCGCGGCCTGCCGCCGCCCGGCCTGGCCGGCCTGTTTTGCGGCTGGGTTCCGATCAGCCGATCAATATGCCGGGTGATGAGCGCGGCTCATGTCGCCGGCCATTTTAATGGGGCCGCTGGTGGCCACCAGGGCGAGCGGCCCGCGTCGTCGCCGCCGCCGCCGCCGCCGCCGACCAGATAAGAAAGCGGCCCATTGAGATGCGCCCAGTGTCACTGGGCTTTAACATATTAATGCCGGGGAAATTTTATTACATTAACTCCAGTCGGCGACGTCGCAGATAGGAGCGAGCCGGCGATTGGTCGGTGCCGATAAGACACGGCTTTTGATTGGTCGGCGAGATTTAATCGGTCATGTCGTATGTTTTGTCATTATCTGTGGCCTCGATTAATTCTTGGCGACTTTTGAATTTCTAAGCGGACCGGCCCATAAATCACGTCTGAGTACAATAAGCGGCCGAGTGGTCGGCGGCGCGGCAGGCGGCCGGCCGGGCCCGGGTGGCCACACGCGCCGCTGAACCGGCCCCACTGCACGTGACGACAGGTCATAGGCGGTCACACAGGGTCACATCAGGTCACAATGGCGCACAACAGGTCACACAGGCCCGCAGTACGCCAAAGTGGAACACACATCAGGTCAGAGCAGTCACATTTTGTCACGAGAAGTCACATGTCACGTCCGGTCAGATTAGATCACACTAGGTCACGACAGTTTGCATTGCCTGGCCAGCCCGTATCACACCAAATAGCAAGCTGCATTTAATCTAACGCTAAGATCGAGTCGTCCTAGGTCATATTAGGTCACATAGACCATTGTCTCCTCCCACAGGGCCGGAGAAAAAAAGTCCCTGACAGGGAGCGACCGACACAGACACGGGGCCGCGCTGTCCCTGACAAAGGGCGGCCGACACAACTGGCACAGGGCAGACACGCCGACCTGTCAAAATACCGCCGGTCAATACCCGCGCAGATTATTCGCAAAATGCCGGCTTGGGATTCTGTCGGCGCGGCGTCCGGCTGATCCGCGCCGCGACGCTGCCAATGCATCGGACGCCGGCATTAGAGATATGGCCGCCGTATGGGTGTCTCATACAGGATCGGCCGGCGGCCGGCGACACTTGGTCCCGGGCGGGGGGAGGGGCGCTCCCATCTCTCTCTTTCTCTCTCTCTCTCTCTCTCTCTCTCTCTCTCTCTCTCTCTCTCTCTCTCTCTCTCTCTCTCTCTCT
>JARBER010000143.1:0-13044 GCA_030265075.1 Balanus glandula | reverse complement strand
AACCAGTACCCGGACCTTGCTGTCGGCTCCTACGCCAGTGGTGACGCAGTGCTGCTTCGTACCAGGCCTGTGCTCCATTTTGAAGCGACACTATCCGCAGAACCCGAGAAGCTGGAGGCTGACACCAGGGATTTTCAGGTGCAGGCATGTCTGACTTTTCATGGCCAGTTTGTGGTGGGCATCGTCTCCGTAAACGTCACTCTGCAGGTGGAGTCGTTCCACGCGCAGAGTGTGCTAGTCGTGAACGGACAGGATTTGCCTGCTAGCAGTCAAAAGTGGAAGGTGACTAAAGACAAAAAAAAGTGTGAAGAGTACACCGTCGCAATTCGTTCGCAAGGCTCAATTGATTTTAACAAGCCGATCCAACTCAGCCTGAGATACGTTTTGCAGTCAAACGTCGCTGAGACGGCTGGTGAACTACCGGTATTCATTGACACCGACGTCAGCAAGCGGACGCCGACGTTTCAGCCTGGTGAAAGGCGGAAGAGACAGGTGTCTTTCCCTTCCGACTTGGAAAGAATCGACAACTTCTGCAGTTCGTGTCCCGTGCCAAACGTCAACATGGACAATCAGCTACTGACGTTACTAAGCGTTCCTTTTGCCGTCGGCTGCGGTTCAGATTCCGTCTGCAACACAGATCTGAAGGTCACCTACACATTCCCTGATTCCGTCAACGACACTACCTACGTCATCGGCTCCACGAAGACGTTGGTTTTAGAGCTGCAAATAACGAACAGTGGTGAGCCGGCGTCACTGCCTAGTCTGACTGTGATGGTGCCGCCTCCCCTCAGTCTGGTGCGTGTTCCACCGTCCTGTCAGGAGCGAAGCCCAGACCAGGATCAAGTCAGTGTAACGTGCATCGTGCAGCCACACCCTTTCTATGACACTTCGCAGTTCAAGCTTGCTCTCCACTTCGATGTCGCTGACATAACTAGCCAATTCAGCAGCTTGAAATTCAACGTCTCAACCACGTCTACAGGTACCGAAACAAACCCACGAGATAACATCAGCAACATCACACTGGCTCTTGTTAGTGAAGCAGATATGGAAATTGTTGGCAAATCCAAACAAGACCAAGTGTTCTATCTCAAGGAGGAAAACAGAGATCCAGAAGACAGAGGAACCCCTTACTTCCTTAACATCGAACATACGTATCAGATCTTTAAGTACCTCCCGACGCCAGTTGAGGCCGTCAACATATCGTTTCTGATCCCTACCAACCTAGACAACGACGACAACAAATTCTTGCAGCTCTATCCTCCTTCGGCGCAGATCGGCGGGCAGCCATTCAGCTGCTCTCTGCAGGGCATGGACTTCATCCGACCTGACCAGCCAGAAAACCAAGCAGACGAACTCCGACCTGACCAGCTAGAGAACCAAGAGGACAAGCTCCAGCCCGCTGCTGGGCTGACTCGACGCCGAAAACGCCAAGTGGACATTTCTCCCCAGGAGCTCCGCGCCAACGGCACCCACCTGCTCAACTGCACGAGCGCCTCGCGCGTGAAGTGCGTGCGCATGACTTGTCAGCTGGTGGGATTCCCGGACACGGCGACACGTGCCACCGTCCAGCTCAAGATGCGCCTTGACGTGAGAGCGCTGCGTCCTCTGCTGACGGGCCAGGAGAGCGCCGCAGTCGTCACTCAAGGCTTCGTGAACCTGCTGAACGGCTCGAGAATCGCCGCCAAGGTGAACCGGCGGCCGGACTGGAGCACCGTCTCCACGGAACTGCTGCCGTCCTCCCTGGCGCCACAGCCGGTCGCCATCTGGATCATCGTGGTGGCCGTGCTGGGCGCCCTGCTGCTGCTTGCCGCCATCGTCTACATCATGTACCGCGCAGGGTTCTTCAAGAGAACCAAGCGGGACCAGCTGATGGATGAGCAGCACGTGGTTGAGGAGACAAAAAGGCTGAGCGCTGCTGTTGACTGAAGAGGCGCTGGTGGGGTTGACTGAGGTTCTGGGACAGCGCGGGCCACTTAAGAGGTGCAGAAGTGTGTGGGGGCTCTGGACTGAACAATGAACATACGCATCTGGCTGTGACGACAACAAAACGATGGATATTGTCAGTCAGCAGTCAAACCGTCAGTGATAGTGCTTTGTTTGTACTGGAAGCTGAAATATGAATGTGATCCCAAAATCGATGGAGTCGTATATGCTTGTGTATACCCAATCAATTGCTTTTTTCGTCTCCTTCATTTCAATAACCAGTGTTTCAATTTAGCATTCCTCTTTTAAGCTCTCCTATCCAACCTTAGAAGAAAAAGAAGCTAGGTGGCTGTAAATGTATAGTTCGGGTACTGACATTATTTTTGTATTTCTTCTTCTCTTACCAAACATTATCTCGACATTATATTTATATTCATGTCAACGTATTCTCTATAAATACAGCCATAAATCGTAAAATGTCGCATTCAGTGGCTTTACGCATGCAATAAATATTGCATTAGCATGACTGGACAATAATGACATCGATGGATGTCCATCGAATGCTTTTACGCCGCTCGCATAAATGAATCGTGCTTTGGGACGAGCTGATAATAACTATGTTGCTTGCTTATGAACGCAGTTATAGTCAATAGACCTAGACGTGCGTCTGGCAAATGATATTAGGAAGAAGTTACCATGCATGATTATCTGAACAGGATTAAAATCAACAGCAACCTTACTCACTGAAGTATGAATGGCAGGTTATGGGCACATAAAATACACTTCAGGTATTCACGCATGCGATTGTTGCGTTGGTTTTAAGTGTGTAAACAGTATTTTCTTCAAATGCAAACGCGGTGAGAGCTGGGGTAGATCTGTAGGATCTATTTCGGTGCTAGCACCTACGATCTTAATCCATATAAGCTGTAGGTTTGCTATTTTCACTATTGTATGATGCAGAGTGTCATAAGACGGACAATAAACTTCGAAACAGATTCATCAATGCTGCACTTGCGCCTTCCGACTGTGTTTATACAAGGAATGCATCAGATACCTTATGCATCTGACCGTGTAGTAGGTACCGGACCGGTGTTGAGCTAGGTAGCAGAATATTGAACGACACCGGAAACCTGGACGACACGTTTGTCTCAATAGCCGATTTTACTATTGGTTTTTCGCTCTATGAATAGCATTTTTTATATTTGTCTGATTTTTTGGTAAACAAAATGTTACCCTTCAAAAAACTATCCTCCGAGCGCAAAAATCAATCATGAGAAATGGTGTTATCGCATACATGTCAGAGCGATAACAGCTCAATGAGCTCAGCCTTCCGGGTGAAGCAGCAGCAGCAGCAGCAGGTGTGTCCAGAGTCCAGTCGGGTTCGCCGTAGCGTGTCGCCGAGCCGCGGTGTGTCAGAGCCGAGAGCCGGCTCACCGCGGCAGCGACGAGCGTTTTCACCGAGCTATGACGTCACTGGTGCCCAGCCGCCGGAACTGGCACTGATACGGCGCGCCGACCGCCGACCTGCTTCCGGTCTGATGGCCAGCAGTCGTGCTGCCTATGCTAGATGGAGGCAGCCGAAAGCTGACTATCGAGCTCCAGGATAGAATGCGCTGACTGAAGCAGTAATTCATTAAAAAAGAACATGTTCTTTTGAGTAAAATGTGATGTATTATGGAGACAAGTATTTGCACGAGCTAACGCCATACATGGACAAAAAAAATGAGTAATGCCAACTCACAGTATTATACCATTTCAGTATTCAACGTTCTCTTTCGCATGGGCTCGCATCCAGATTAGTCATCTAATGTTGAATATTGGAGAGAAGGGTGGGTATGTAGCATCCCATGACAGCTGTGAAAGGTCAGCAGAATCAAAATGGTATTATCAGTATGACGTGTAACGAGACTATTCAAGACAGACTATGAAGCATGTGCAATGTGTACTTTATCTTATCATGTGATACGACGCCTTGCGAGAATCCACGGTTATCATAAATCAGCGTTTCTCAGATACCAATAAACTTTCGCCCCTAACCATGATACGCATAAGTACTAAGGAAGTGCAATAAGTGCGCTGTCGTGTCGTGTTTCATGTCACTGCAAGTTGCAACACAGTCTACATTGTCAATGGCAGAAATCGAAATGTGTTTTTATCAATGTACATAACGTTTCACTATTGCACCAAAATTTTCACTGTCTCCATGTGTGTCGGATAGATGTAGATATTTTTCAACGGGTATATTTGGTTCCTTTTTTCATCATACTCCATGCCACTCAATGTATCGTCTTTCGAATGAAATACGCTTCCAACGTTTTGCTGTTGTTGTTTTCGTTTTCATTTTAGCTGACCGATGCATGCATTTGGGACGGACTCTAGACATTTGGAGCCAGCATAAAGGAGCCAATTTTAAAGGAAATAGACCACCTTCAACATGAGTATTGAGTTGAGATAGCAGTTTTGATAGTAGCAGAACTGAGATAGCAGTTTTGTAGCCCGTGACGATAAGCCTCTAAGTCTCAGTGCTTTCGGCTGAAAATACACTCTTACCGAAGATATTTCAAGTTTCGTGCAAGAATGCGAAAGGAATGCAGATCTCAGATCTTAGATAGAGGATGTGCATTCCAGAGCATACCTGTGCAGAGGTAATACAATCAGCCAATCAGCTTGCAGCTGGAGTTGGGCGCATCTATCCTGTGCTAGCGTGCATACCACAGATGGGTTCTGATTGACTAAGTAACATGCGCTTTATTTGAACCCTGAGTCAGAGAGTATGTATATAGTTCTTGGTGATATGAATAAAGAAAAATGTCGTGACCTAGAATATGGAAGATTTTGTCCATTTTTTTTTTAAACAGGAAAATCAACTGTATTGAACAATATAATCAGTTTGCTTTCGGATAAATTTTCGGAAGGTGGTCTGCTTCCTTTAAAAGTATCTCCGCTAACAATAACATTACTGTTTACTGTTTTAGCAATAGAGTTGCATCATCATGCATGCTATTTAAACATCCTTCTGCTTTAAAAGATTCAAACTGTTCAACAGAGAAAGTTGTTACTACGTTTTGCCCCGTTGTTGCCATCGTCTTGTCTTGTCACGCTGTTGCCACGTGTCTGTCCCGTTCTCGCCATATAACTGCCGCGCTGTGGGCCGAGTCATCTAAACACACACACCTGCACTGCTGAGTTCACTATCGGAGGAGACTCGCCGGCAGGCCAGTACAGCCGGACACCGGCGCACTGTGGGCCACCAGCTTCATCTAGCACGTCTTAATTGACCGTTGACCACATATGACGTTCCGCCCTCAGCCAATAGAGCCTCTTGTCATTAGAATGAACATTTTGAGCAAGTGTTATGATTTCGAAAAAATGTAATGCTCATTTAAATAGATTTAGCAGTTTTCCAAATTGTGATTGCCACCGGCTAGGGAGGCCGTATGTCAGTAAACAAATTATTAATATTGCTCTGAAATTGGGTTTTAGCATCGTCCATGCTTGATTCCCGAACTTATATTCTACTTAAATTTATTATTTTTCATGCTTCACGATTTTTCAACAATTCTCGTTTACCATCAAAAGTGGCATGACATGACGTCATCAAAACGTCATTTTCTTCAACAATCATAACTCGATGTCCTCGAAATTTTCTGACAAGACATCAGATTGATGCAGAATAACTTATAATAAGTTTCATGTTGATATCTTAAACGATTGTTCAGTTATGAACAAAATCCGGGAGGGGGTAAAATTTACTCATCATGCGCCGCGCGGGATATGTATTACACTGGTATCTATTTACCGAGTAAGTGGAAATAACGAATTTGCGACTGAGTGAGTTGGCTTTGCAGCATAATAGTCGATATTGCTGCCGCATTTTCGAATCATCAGCTCTGGTATTTGCATTGGAAATTCGATAGCCAAGATATTTGCAATCATCAACAAAACTTAATGCCTAACCACATAATGCGAACGGAGGAAGCATCATGTTACGAGATTTCCTAGAAAACATGCTCATTGCTCAACGCTCATGAAAGCGGTCTTGGTGGCGTTAAGCTGAATGTCACGATCTCTTGCGTAATCTGCACAAATATTCAGCATTTCTTGCAGACCAAATGGTGTCGGAGAAAGAGAGACCATATCATGGTCATAGTACAGGTGATTTACTCTGCCCTGATAGTGACAGCCAAAACCACTTTAGGCAAGAAGAGTGTATCTTCCATCAGTGAAGACATTAAACAAAAAGGGAGAAAGAATACCACTCATCTAACATCATTGAAGACCGAAAACCCCTCCGATAAGACATTACCTCAAAGCCAATGCTTGTCACTTAAAGCAGATGCATGGATTTAAAATTTATCAATCACAGTTTATCACGATATTCTGACGATAAATGGTGCCTTACAAGTTTTCACACGCCTCGCTAAATGGCTGCTGCAATGTAATGGTAAAGAAGGCACCATCCCACGCTTCCATATACGCTGTGTTAACTGACGTACACCATCAGATAGTCATCCACAAACATACGATACGAGAGTCTTGAGTCACCACTACGTTAATGCAATCGCGAACGATAGTGTGATGACACCGCCATGGTTCCGTTCAATGCTCATAGATAGTGCTTTAAAGCATTAAGTCATTGGATTATTGTCAGGACGAGACATGATTGCCAGCTTCTGTTGCATGGTAATTGCTAGATAAGCAGCAGGCCGACTTTCGCTAAGTCTTATTTAGGCAGCTCTCAGCGTACATTTAGTAGCCGCATCTCATTCGGTGCCGGATAAGCGTTACCTTTTTACGCTGCACAGTGCATGAGAATGGTCCGTTGAGCAAGTATCAGATCACACCCTACTGTGCTGCAGACTCCAACCATTGCGCAGGGCCGCGTCTCACAAAACGGCAATCCCGATCCGGTGTAGGTATGTAGTACCTGGTATGTGCAATGGTACTTACATACATATTACATATACCTCTGACCCCAGATCGGCAGTGTGATGTGGGTTGTCATGAGTAACAGCAGTGTGCAGTGTGCTGGTCAGGTGTAACAGCAGTGTGTTGTGTGCTGGTCAGGTGTAACAGCAGTGTGCACTGTGCAGTGTGCTGGTCAGGTGTAACAGCAGTGTGTTGTGTGCTGGTCAGGTGTAACAGCAGTGTGATGTGTGCTGGTCAGGTATAACGGCAGTGTGGTGTGTGCTGTTCAGGTGTAACAGCAGTGTGTTGTGTGCTGGTCAGGTGTAGTTCTGCAGTGTGTTGTGTGCTGTTCAGGTGTAACAGCAGTGTATTGTGTGCTGGTCAGGTATAACGGCAGTGTAGTGTGTGCTGGTCATGTATAACAGCAGTGTGTTCTGTGCTGGTTTGTTTTGAGCAAGATGATTCGTTGGACATTGGATCAGTTAATATTTGCATAATAGCAGCCTTCGTTTTTATCTGCAACGGACAAGATGCAACTTATTGAAAGATCTTGTCCAACAGCTCATTACTATATCGTGGGTTTGATCCGTTTGGCGTTCCCGGAGAACAGTAAAATCAGGAAATAGGTACCGTGGCGGTTAGTGTATGTGGCGGTTAGTGAGTCGTCATGAAATTTGTTTCATAATGGATTTTTAGAGCTTGGCAACATTTTCCCGTCACCTTAAGCCATTTGCTCTGAGGCTTGCGACTTCTTTTCACCAGCGGCATAAATGACAAAGATAAATTTCGCTGAAAATCCCCCTCCCAAGTGTCGGTCACGTATCACTGCACGACACCTATTCATGCACACGCCAGCTTAGACTCATAAAACGCTTATTATCCTCGCCGCTCCATAATTTTATCGCCGAGTATATCATCGGGAAAGTCAGCTGAATCAAACTTTACCGCCGTTTTATATGTGATCAAAGCTTTCAGCAGTCGCAGAAAATCCGGCTTGTTTTCGTTTACGACTGTGTGCCGACGTTTGTCGATATTGTGCGGGTCGGCGCGGCGCCGGGGGCCGTCCCTCTGCGCTGGATCGGGATGAGGGAACCGGCCGCCAGCCACCCCGCCATTCGGGCCGCCCGACCCATTGTGCGCCGCTGTGAATCAGCATAGGCCGCCGACTGGAGAGGGTGCATGTGACTGCTGCAGGGACAGGAGGGGTGGCCTGGGGCGGCTCCCAGCTGCCGCCGACTGGAGAGGGTGCATGTGACTGCTGCAGGGACAGGTGGGGTGGCCTGGGGCGGCTCCCAGCTGCCGCCGACTGCCGACTGGAGAGGGTGCATGTGACTGCTGCAGGGACAGGTGGGGTGGCCTGGGGCGGCTCCCAGCTGCCGCGGAGTGCCGGGCGGACGAAGCTGAGGGAGCACGCCGATTGGTCGCACTTAGGTGTAACTGAGGCTAGGAAGGACCGACTGTTAGGCGTGGTGTTTTGTACTGACACCGTGGCTTTACATGTGAACTGTACTGTGTCCGTGTTACTGGCAAAATTTGGTGATAAAGAGTTTTAATGAAATTGATGAAAAGAAAATATTTACGGTCAATGATAAACAATATTTTTAATTGAAAGTATTGGCTATACCGAGTGACCCTCATGAAGAAAAGATGTCAGACACATCAGCAAAATGTCGGTGCTAAAATTCAAATTTTGACAATGTTTAACCGTACCAAAGTGAAATAAAATATGCATATGGTTTGATTTTTGAGAACTTCTAAGTCTTAGAACAACACATGTTTTTCAGGTTTGCGAAAAAAAAGGTGTGCATCATTAGCATTGTTACATTGTATGGTAACAAATTATTGTTACAGGCAAACACAATAAGTAGGTACTATTTAGAATGTAAATCCTTCACACAAAGGCGTCAACCACAATATACCTGGGAAGTGTACAAACTTACCATGGAACACTGGAACAGCGTCGTTGAATCCTCACAAAAAATTGTCGTCTTATAAAAATGTAAACCTATGATTGTAGGGTGCCACATAAATAAGTTCTTATAAAGGCATTTGTATGAAATTGATCGATTTTTGGGGTAAGTCTGATAATTTAAATATCTTATTCTTCGATGACTGTTGATTGTTAAGAATCGTAGGATTCACAATCATAATAGACAGAGTGCAATACATAAGCAAGGCAGGTATATCAAATGTTATACAGGGTGATTGAAAAAAGTGTCCCACATTTGTTTTGCAAATATTTCAAAAACTTGATATCGCACAAGAAAATGTATTGCATCATCAAAAACAAGATTCAATGGAGATTCGGTTCACAACCAGCTACATGACATGACGTGCAGGGTACGATCAGTGGAGCACGTGCTCTAGATGGCGTCCATCTCGTGAGGCCCAAATCAGCTCTGTGCTTCATTTCTGCTACAACTCTGGTGCAGGTTTCGAGGGAAATCCTTCGAATCTCTTGTCCGATGGCTCCCTTCAGGTCTAGGAGAGTCTTAGGACTGCCGTGGTACACGCGGCTCTTCAGATACCCCCAGAGATAGAAGTCTAGTGGCGTTAGGCCTGGGGAATGTGCCGGCCAGAGGTGCACCGTCTTGCGACTTATGACTCGGCCGCAGAAGTGCCTTTCCAGCCACTCAAGGGCGATATTTGAGGTGTGGGGTGTCGCCCCATCCTGCTGGAACCAGAAGCCGCTGAGATTAATCTGATGCTTAGCCTGTAGGCGCGTCCAGAAGCGGTCGAGCATCTTTGTGTACCACTCCTTGTTGACTGTCACTGCTGACCGGTCCTGCTGCTGAAACCAGAAGGGGCCGATGATGCTTTGGCACGTAACGCAAACCACGCGTTGACCTTTTGGCTGTGGAGTGGTTTCTGCATCACGACGTCGGCACAATCAACGGCCCATGGATTCGACAGTTCTGGGTGTTCACGCAGCCATCAAGTTGAAAGTGTGCTTCATTGCTGAACCAGACGTTCTCCAGAAAAGTTGCATCAGATTCGCACTTCTGCGAAACCATCTGGCGAAGATGACCCGCTGCTTTTGATCGACTGCAGTCAGTTGGTGGTGAACCGTGACTTTGTAGGGCGTCAGTCCTAGGTCTTTCCTGGCGATTCGCCACACAGGGCTATAGCTGCCAATTTACCTCTTGGGCAAGCTTCCGCAGAGACTTCGATGGGTCATCGCTTTTGGCAGCCTTCATCTTTACAATGGGTTCTGGAGTCCTTGCAACTGCCTTCCTTCCACTTCGTCTCTTGTGTAAGTTGTTGATAGACCCTTCTCGCAAAAACTGCTCACACAGGCGAAAGATCGTCTTCCTATCGGGGGCATCCCTAGTTTTGAAATGTGCTCGAAACTTTCGCTGCATTAAAATGCCGTATCTCGTCTCCCAATAAAATTGGACGAGTTTGCTTGTTTATTCTTTGCTCAACGGCGACATGACTAACACTAATAAAACTTGCTGTGAAAAAAATATCACGTCACGTGCTAATACTTTGCGCAAGCTGAACGTGCTTTTTTCGTAAGACGTTTCATGTGGAAACAAAATGCGGGAGACTTTTTTGAATCACCCAAATGCTCTAGATATTTAGTTCATTCCCGAAAATCGAAACAAGTGTTCATTCTGCCCCATATACCTATATTGGTACCTAACTACAAAATGTTCAGTGATAAAATCGATGAAGCCAAGAAACTTATTATTATTCAAATTTAATTAGCCACCTTCAATTTAAGGTAGATTAGTTATCAAATTTATCATACAAACACACTAGCTCAAAACCTAGATCCGCCACTGGTTACCGTTACGTGTCGGGTTATGCACGTTTCCTAGCACCGCGTGTCCATACACTCTGTAAAACAGTACTCCTCAATTAGGGGATCCAAATTCAACCCGAATGGAACCTTCGGGCCGGAGTGATGGCGTTTAAAGAGGTAATTACACAATTAATATTGATTCGGTGGATCATTACGCACAGCACAATGCAATTGCACATCCATCTGTCAAACCTGATATGCTTCACTGTTAGCCAGTTAACACAAAGCACATGAAATACAATCAGCAGTAAACCATGTCCAACGTTGAATTATGGTTTACAAGAACACTAACAAGTAATAACCCCTGCTATAGGCTAAGAAGCAGCAGAAAATATGTTACGAATATTTCTGTCACTAGAGGGCATTAGTGGTAAGCGCCTGAAGATATGCTGTACCGCATAACTCTACACCGACAGCTTTGGTCTGCTCAATGGGGAGGGGTAGCGAGTGATTATATCGTTATGATGACTCGCTCTACAGATCACCAAAAAGATGATGAGCACTGAGCAGACCTTAACCGAAGATCAATATACTACATGATATATTGAAGGTGACAATTATGCTTTGAAACAACATTGAGTTGAATTTCATTAAATAGTGATTCTCAAATAGGTGATCATCATTGTCCCGCTTGGGATAATATAACTTTCGGGGCCGGGATAATTAAGCGATTGAGCGGGTGCGTGAGACATGTCGCTGATCCTTCCGATGGTGGCGTATGTATGTACAATGCACGCTGAATACGCAGCTATTTTAGGTTGTTTCACGGACACCTGATATTATCGCAAAGAGCACCAAAACGAAATTATGTTGGAAGTTGGATGGTTCTCGAATGTGTGACGTTTTACGTGTGGTTCAACGCGCGCCGGCTGGGGACCGCTGATTCAGACTGCGAGCAACAGCACACATGTCGTCTTATATTCCTGTCCCTAGGTGGCACTAGCATCAAACGCCTGAAGCGATGCTGTGCCGCATAGCTAGAAGCCGAAAACTGGTCTGCGCAATGGAGGGGACGAGTCATTCGGGTCATCAAATGCTCTGCGATTCATGTTAAGCTATGGTGTTCTGCGATGTCAACACAACATCGCCTAGTTAAGGATATTGTAATTCCTTGAGGCTAAAATGTAAACACAGCCTCGTTCAGTTCAGTAGAACAGTAGGATCTTATTTCATTATCCCAGGTCGCATTACTCGGCGGCCAGTCAGAGACAGCAGGAAAGTGTAGTTCTTGGCACGCGTGTTCGGTAAGTTCCGGGAGCTATTTACAATGCCAGTATATCGATGCTGGAGGAAAGGCCGGGCCGCTGCTCCTGGCGCCCAGCGGCCTGCTCGGATGGTCACTTGGGACCACGATGGCTGTGCTGAGGAGCGCGATGCTCGCACAATCGCATACAACTGAATCATAACAAAGATAAACGCATCTATTTGTCGCTATGTTAATTACTCTGTAATTAGGTACGACGAGAGACGGCACAGATACATCAGCAGTAACATGGAACGGGAAAACAAATAACGCAATGAAGGGAAAGACAACGATGGCATACGTCTATCCTCCCACCTCATCACTTAAAAAAATAGTTAAAATATTTTGTAACAGCATAATGTATCACACCGATTTATAAAGTATATTACTTGCTTTACTTCGACTTAAGAAGGTACTGTCAATTGTGACTGGAAGTTGGAGTGATTCAAAGATTTTACTTAAGGTTTTAGTAAATGCCACCAGAAAGCTTTATCTCGCAGATACACTCGAAGCGGCGTTTATTAAAAACAAAAACAAGAGGTAAAGGACAGTAAAGTAGTTTACTCACACGGGTGGGCGACGTACATTAATGACGACTGTAAAATGCGTATGAGATAATATAGCATACGCATCGATTACCCTCCAATGCAACGTAAAACAATATTTTTTTTTCAGCAGACGTTTTAAAATGGCTGAAAAACGTTGGCTGCTTGTGGTTTTTCAATGTCCACCGTTCAGGTTTTGCTTTCAGGCATGCACCGCTGGATGCGTGAATATCATCCGTTCCGGAGTAAATTCCTGACCTTATACACACAAAACCTTACTTCTTGCATTTTTCATAGGCAAAACTATAAATCGCTTCAAACAACCCACATAACTGCTCCACGCCCATATTCACAAAATGACTAGGCTTTTCGATAATCTCTTCCTTCTGGCTGCAGCCTGCTGGCCGGCGGGTTGAAACGCCGCGGCAGTCCAGTCCAGCAGATTCGCGCTAACCACTGATTGACATGCCTCCACTCTGATCTGCAGAGCTGGCCTCTCCACTGGCCTCCAGTGATTTTGCACGGCTGATCTCTACTGGCCTGCACTCAGATCTGCAGGGCTGAGTGACGGCCGCAGGCGGCGGCGGCGGTGGAGGCGGCGGGGGCGGCGGCGGCGG
>JARBER010000032.1:0-13052 GCA_030265075.1 Balanus glandula | reverse complement strand
AAATTTTCTCCCATTTCCATCCCATTTCCGTTCCATTTCCATTCCCATTTGGAATTTCCATTCCATGTAGGGCTCTACGTTGAACTTAAACAATACTCACTACAATGTCATTTCAGTTTTCCGTGTACTTTAGCAAAAGGTCCAGCTCGCCGAGTCGGACCTTTTGCTAAAGTACCGGTAAGTTGAAATAAAATTTTATTGAATATTGTTTGAAGTTTAACATTTCTGTAGGGTATTTGTCAGCTAAATAGATGGTTTTGATGACAAAATAATTATTTTACAGCATCAAACCATGCATTTCATGCACTTTTAATTAAGTACCTCAGGAATGCGGACTTTAACATTTAGATCTAGTCATGGAATGAATGTCGTAGTAAGACTTTTCCATCAACGCCTCTTGAAAGTAGTGGAATCTAAATTGGTACTTATTAAATCCTACCGCATCAATACAAATGCATTGTGAAAACGGCTGCTGCGTACTTTGAGTTAATAGGTTTTTAACGTCTTTTTAAACGTCTTTTTTTAACGTCTAAAATAGGTTAAAACTGCACCCCGGTGCAAAGCGTTATGGTCATTTAGATATAGCCGTATCGTATTTGGATGATCTTCGTTTCGTAGTAATTCCGTGGCTGCTTATCATTGAACGTGAAACTGGTAGCCGTGATCAGATCTGATTGGCCTTCCACTGTAATTAAGCGATTTAAAAAAGTATTCATAAACTTTTTTTCGGTAAAACATTAATTTAAACCTCCTTCCACCATCTTGTTTCCATTTATGCTAGTTATATAATAAAATTTATCCCAAACTGCACGAATGAAAACTGTCCAACACTAAGTTCAAAACTAAACTAGTTTCTAATCTTTGAAATCCTTGAATTGCATAGCATAGCACGTGCTCATTTTAATGTTGTGATACCTTTTTAAAAGTTTTGAACAAAATAACAGAGAGGAAAAACACGCCTTAACCCTCGCCAGTGTAGACCCTATTCACCTACGTGACATAGGTGGGGGGTGGATGGAATCCCCCCCCCGTGCGTTTCGCCCCTAATTGAGCTAGAGCTTTGATTAAAAAACGAGGGTGCTGCTTGTGACGAGAAAAAGACGATGGTACCTGATTTTTAGGTTCTTGGTCATTTGGTGACCTCTGAGGTTAATTTATTGACCGAAAATTCAACATATCGAAAATATGTAAAAATTTCACAACTATCCGACTAAAGTGGTGTAAAACATCTAAGGGTGATAAATAAGTTCCGAATTCTAATTCTACATCAGAAACTGTCCTAAAAACACCCAAACTCCAAAAAAGTCTTCTTAGGTCATTTTAGGTCATTGACCTCGGTTGACCTTAGATGACCCCGCGACCGTGAATGATCCAGTGGAACATATAATAGCACCAAATGGGTGTTATATTTGAAATCAGCGTCGCAAAGTGCCTTAAAAATTGCCAAAAGCCCAAGAAGACAACTTTGGTCATCAGAGGTCATTGACCTCAGTTGACCTCTGACAAGGTCAGTCGAGGTCACGGACTATGTGGGAGTCATCAATTTCACGTTGTGACAACTTTGTATATGTTCCTAAACCTAAAAACACTCGGGAACAGCACGCATGTCCTGTATCGATACAACGGACCGCGATTTCCGCCTAACATGACCTTGAGAAACAGGTCAAAAGTCATGCCACCAATTGTTTAAAAAAATTAAGAGTATTTGTCAAAAAAAAAATTAATTTATTGCGAATCGTTGTGGGCTCCAAACAGGCAGTCGTCTGGCTTTTACCTCCACAGTGTCAAAACAAAATAACATAGTTGCGATACAATAAGCAATGTCTAACACCACAAATGACGCGACATAAAATTGTACAACGTAAAAATAAACATAAAAGAATGCAATGGATTAAAGCTATCTGAATATTAAGCGTAGGTACAACATCTCGTGGGTGATGTAAAAGATAAGAAAAACACCCATAGAGCGATACAATACACGTTCTTTCTTTCAAAGTAGAAAAATTCTTTCAAAGTAGGTTACCCAAAATTGCATCGCAATCGGTTTATATTTACGCCAGTTATTCATGAAAAAACCGAGGTGGTGACATCCACCCCCTACACTGGCGAGGGTTTAATAGCAATATATATTTTGATTTCGGAGCCAAATAACGTCACGAATTCTGTGCATAGCAACAAAACTATTGCTCGTGATAAGTCAACAACAGCAATTTCACTGACTTACATTGTTTAATATCGACCAAAATTATCTCATTCCCTCATTTTATCTCATAGTTATGTTTTCTCAAAATGACAGCATCAAATATGTCAGATTTCCATAACTGCCTGTAAACGTTTTGAGATGCAGCCTGTGTGCGTATCTTACAATGCCTTTCAACTAATCCTTGCTGACGTGTACCAAACGTGATGTAGTGAAGCTGGTGGATGATGTTTTGCCCCTTAAATACATCTGGGGGCGAATTTGAAACCTTTGGCTATTATAAGCATCAATTTTGTTTTTCATATTCGGCTGAATTAGGATTCGAAAAACATGTAGCATTTTGTCATAGTTATTACCCAAACTGAATCAGAACATCTTTAAAGGGAATAGGTCCTTTCCATAGAGTTTTGAATTGAGAATATATGGTTATTCTCGTGTCGTTCATCACGTTGCCAAAAGTCAAAGAGGTTACGAACTTTGACAGTGTTAGTAAATAACAATCATGTTTTCTGACGTGTACCATTTGTCACAACAGCCACACTATTGACATTTATCTATTGACATTTGGTAGGATTTCGTCGGGTTTGCTGCTATTAATGATAAGTGCATTTGTACTTCAGTCAACATTATTTTGGAGTCTACATCATCTTCTACATTATCCCAATGGTGTTTTCCCCTGTTTATTTTTACATTAGTTTACGTCTCTCACACATATCTCAGTCGTCTCAAATCTGACAAAACATCACCCGGCATCATACATCAACATGTCCACTGACTTACGCTCCTTTCTGAGCGCTCATGCCTCACACGTGGCTCGCAAGCCTCGCGACTCCTTCCGAAATATCGTGGTGGAGGGGGAGAGAGGGGGGGGGTCGTGTGCGGCGCCCCTCGCGACCGACTCGTCCGTCACAGACGGAGCCTGTGACGAGCCACGCGGCCTGGCGCTGCCCCCGGCCGCTCAGGAATGACATCCATCGCCTCACCGCCGCGCTGTCGTCCGCACCGTGGCCCAGATCGGAGTCCGGGAGACCGGGAGTCGGGGAGTCCGGGAGTCCGGGAGTCGGGAGCCCAGGAGTCCGGGAGTCGGGACTCGGGAGTCCGCGAGCCAAACACCCCGGCACTCAGGTGCGCCACCGCTCGTTTCAGCTAGGGTGCGGGTCATATGGGTTAGGGGAAGTGCTGTTGCGTTGATGAAATGGAAGTTTGAGTGTTAGTGGTGCCCTCTTTGTCACTCGTATCGATCACACAACGGCAACTTGGGTAATGTCGAATCGTCTGTGCTAGGAAACATTTCGTCCGTGGCTGCTTGCTATAATTTGTATCCATGACTTGAATTGATGTCCCTCTTTCGTATACGCGACCAAAGCCGTGAAGTTATTTGATATAATCCGCTTATGGCGTGGGACTTTCAGCTGACTGCGTAGTGCCAAAGCCATTGACGAAAAATGAAGACGTTTTTTTCCCGTCAATTGAAGTTCAAGCTAGCAATGAGAGGCCATGTATTGGATCATACTGCTTTTATAATTATTTTGAGAAGTTTTAAAGCCTGCTTTATGCTAATGATGCTTCGTAATTCGTGTTAGAGAGATCACTAACATCATGTTTTATTCATAGTTGCCGGTAACTTTCGTGGATTCATGTAATGGATATTTTTTAAATTTAATTGAGTTATATGAAAGTAAGTTACATAACGGAAAGCAGTTAAAGTAGCAGTTTCACGATTAACTTTTGCTCTGCTAAGCATAAAATTACTGATGTTTTTGAGGATAACCTCAGAAACGTTTTTTTATATTAGCTTCAGATGAAAAGTTTTTAGAAAATTGTGTGCTGAAAATGTTTCTATTGGAAACATTGATATGTAAAATAGCACGTAAAAATTGATCCTGAAGCTTTTATTCTTACCAATGACATTTATGCGGTTATTCTCAAAAACCTCAGTAATAGTATCCTTGGTGGCACAACAATCCATCGTAAAAACAGGCAACAGCTAGTATGAACCTATCAACAGTGACACGTCTTATTACGTTACTTAAGACGCAGTAGCGGCCGGAAGTTCCAATGCTACGTGAAGGAATGTTTTGTACCAAGTGCGTCAAGAACGTAATGGGTTCTTTCGTAGCTTAAATTTGCTTCATTCTTCCATTACTTCTACCTTTTATTATTTAAAAATAGAGCGAAATCCTTACATGTTGTATCCCACATAACTAAAATCTCAGCGGTTTTCCGATAAATTGAACAACTAATGCCAATGACCTTTCGCATTACGACGTCAGCTGAGTATGTCACGCTATATGTGAGTGGTCACACTTGGTTTGCGTATTGATTGGATTCACTTGTCACATTTAACGTAAATTTTATTTATAAAATTCCCGTCAATGTAAAAAATTCAATGATTATATAAGCTAGACACTGTCTAGCAGTCTAGTCGAAACCAAGTTCAAGTTCAAGAGATAACGTTGCAATCGTTTAAAATTTGAATAAATGACTCCTCGCACCATGCCACTGCCTTAGGTATGTCAAGAATCGCTCTCAACCAAACATTAAACTGATTTGTCCGTCAACGATTAAAAAAAACACAGGTCAATGACGTAAAATGTCTCTTCCAGCGCATGCCGTTTTAACTAGGCTGTCCGAAACTTACGGCCGCCACTTTGCAAAAACACGGTCGCCACCTGGCGATTCACATTACACATTGCACATGATCCTTACTCTGCATACACAGGTCCCACTCAGTGATTTAAGATGGTTTGCTTTTGCACCTCTCCAATGCATTGACACAATTCGCTTAATTTATGTTTAATAAGCTTAATGATGATGATGCTGATGATACACACGGTCCACTTTCTATTGACATACACATGTTCCCACTCTGGCGATACACACGTCCCCACTCTGAGATACACACGGTCCTCACTCCGAGATACACACGGTCCCCACTCTGAGATACACACGGTCCCCACTCTGCGATACACACGGTCCCCACTCTGCGATACACCCGGTCCCCACTCTGAGATACACACGGTCCCCACTCTGCGATACACACGGTCCCCACTCTGCGATACACACGGTCCCCACTCTGAGATACACACGGTCCCCACTCTGCGATACACACGGTCCCCACTTTGCGATACACACGGCTTCCTTCTGTGATACACACGGTCCCCACTTTGCAATACACACGGCTCTCTTCTGTGATACACATGGTCACCACTGCGCGGATCCACTCGTTCCCCGGAGCTACTACGATGGCGGTAAACACGGCGGTATGTGTCGACCGGTCGGGTCTCGCCTAGTGTTTGGCCGCCGACACCGCAGCTCGACGCGGGACCACCTCCTCTGGCCCGGCGACCGGACACTTGGGCACGTCGCCTAACAACGATCCTGCCCACACGGCCTCTTCAAACACACTTGCAGTCACTGATGTATTATCGCCATTAGCGTGAGATGTGCGCCGCGGCGCCGGGGAGGGATGCTGTTGGCTGAGAAATAAATGCGGACAGAAATGGCACCAACGTAATTAATATGTTTACTCATGCCATATATTTGTTTTCTCATCTTCATTTTCCGTACATTTACTTAAGCCCGCGCCGTGCCGTTACTCGGCGCCAGCTTCATCGTGCGTGGGGTCAGAGGTTTGGCATCTGAACGCCGTCCCTCACCCGGCTGCTATGGAACGTAGACTAAAGCCAAAACATTGTTCGAAAATTCGTCAGAAACCTTTTTGAAACTACTTTTAAAAATTGTTTTCCTCAAGTCGAAATTGAGGTCACCAGACGTCATCGAAGGTAAAATTATCCAGTTTTAGGACATTGCTCCGCAGATTCCCATAATCTCGTAAACTATGTACAGGTCATACTGCATATTAGGAGACATGTATCAGTAAGACAACTACATTGATGAATTACTTATTTGCTCGTTTCTAGTCAAAAAAGGTAAAAAAGTGATTTGAAAAATGATATCATAATTTGTTTGCATATAAAGTGTCATAAGACAGTGGCAAATATAGATATTGATTTGAAGCTTAGTGTGGTTATGTTTCAGATGTAGTTGTATTACATGTTTTCCGGGTTATTCAAAAGCTTTTAAGTTTTGATTTTGTGGTGTTTTTTCAAAAAATATGTTTTCTTAAATTTTGGGGTCAAAAATATTTTATGAACAAAACCGAGATATATCTCGGTTTTGTGAAAAAATGACGTTCGTCATGTTTTGCAATTTTCGGCAAAAAAATTATCAATGTTTGTAAAATCTTAGTAAATTGAGTTATCAAAGGAAATGCAAACCGCAAACAGTTAAAGATTGCCATTAACGACACCTTCAAGATGGCTATAGCCATCTTGAAGGTGTCGTTAATGGCAATCTTTAACTGTTTGCGGTTTGCATTTCCTTTGATAACTCAATTTACTAAGATTTTACAAACATTGATAATTTTTTTGCCGAAAATTGCAAAACATGACGAACGTCATTTTTTCACAAAACCGAGATATATCTCGGTTTTGTTCATAAAATATTTTTGACCCCAAAATTTAAGAAAACATATTTTTTGAAAAAACACCACAAAATCAAAACTTAAAAGCTTTTGAATAACCCGGAAAACATGTAATACAACTACATCTGAAACATAACCACACTAAGCTTCAAATCAATATCTATATTTGCCACTGTCTTATGACACTTTATATGCAAACAAATTATGATATCATTTTTCAAATCACTTTTTTACCTTTTTTGACTAGAAACGAGCAAATAAGTAATTCATCAATGTAGTTGTCTTACTGATACATGTCTCCTAATATGCAGTATGACCTGTACATAGTTTACGAGATTATGGGAATCTGCGGAGCAATGTCCTAAAACTGGATAATTTTACCTTCGATGACGTCTGGTGACCTCAATTTCGACTTGAGGAAAACAATTTTTAAAAGTAGTTTCAAAAAGGTTTCTGACGAATTTTCGAACAATGTTTTGGCTTTAGTCTACGTTCCATAGCAGCCGGGTGAGGGACGGCGTTCAGATGCCAAACCTCTGACCCCACGCACGATGAAGCTGGCGCCGAGTAACGGCACGGCGCGGGCTTAAGTAAATGTACGGAAAATGAAGATGAGAAAACAAATATATGGCATGAGTAAACATATTAATTACGTTGGTGCCATTTCTGTCCGCATTTATTTCTCAGCCAACAGCATCCCTCCCCGGCGCCGCGGCGCACATCTCACGCTAATGGCGATAATACATCAGTGACTGCAAGTGTGTTTGAAGAGGCCGTGTGGGCAGGATCGTTGTTAGGCGACGTGCCCAAGTGTCCGGTCGCCGGGCCAGAGGAGGTGGTCCCGCGTCGAGCTGCGGTGTCGGCGGCCAAACACTAGGCGAGACCCGACCGGTCGACACATACCGCCGTGTTTACCGCCATCGTAGTAGCTCCGGGGAACGAGTGGATCCGCGCAGTGGTGACCATGTGTATCACAGAAGAGAGCCGTGTGTATTGCAAAGTGGGGACCGTGTGTATCACAGAAGGAAGCCGTGTGTATCGCAAAGTGGGGACCGTGTGTATCGCAGAGTGGGGACCGTGTGTATCTCAGAGTGGGGACCGTGTGTATCGCAGAGTGGGGACCGTGTGTATCGCAGAGTGGGGACCGTGTGTATCTCAGAGTGGGGACCGGGTGTATCGCAGAGTGGGGACCGTGTGTATCGCAGAGTGGGGACCGTGTGTATCTCAGAGTGGGGACCGTGTGTATCTCGGAGTGAGGACCGTGTGTATCTCAGAGTGGGGACGTGTGTATCGCCAGAGTGGGAACATGTGTATGTCAATAGAAAGTGGACCGTGTGTATCATCAGCATCATCATCATTAAGCTTATTAAACATAAATTAAGCGAATTGTGTCAATGCATTGGAGAGGTGCAAAAGCAAACCATCTTAAATCACTGAGTGGGACCTGTGTATGCAGAGTAAGGATCATGTGCAATGTGTAATGTGAATCGCCAGGTGGCGACCGTGTTTTTGCAAAGTGGCGGCCGTAAGTTTCGGACAGCCTAGTTAAAACGGCATGCGCTGGAAGAGACATTTTACGTCATTGACCTGTGTTTTTTTTAATCGTTGACGGACAAATCAGTTTAATGTTTGGTTGAGAGCGATTCTTGACATACCTAAGGCAGTGGCATGGTGCGAGGAGTCATTTATTCAAATTTTAAACGATTGCAACGTTATCTCTTGAACTTGAACTTGGTTTCGACTAGACTGCTAGACAGTGTCTAGCTTATATAATCATTGAATTTTTTACATTGACGGGAATTTTATAAATAAAATTTACGTTAAATGTGACAAGTGAATCCAATCAATACGCAAACCAAGTGTGACCACTCACATATAGCGTGACATACTCAGCTGACGTCGTAATGCGAAAGGTCATTGGCATTAGTTGTTCAATTTATCGGAAAACCGCTGAGATTTTAGTTATGTGGGATACAACATGTAAGGATTTCGCTCTATTTTTAAATAATAAAAGGTAGAAGTAATGGAAGAATGAAGCAAATTTAAGCTACGAAAGAACCCATTACGTTCTTGACGCACTTGGTACAAAACATTCCTTCACGTAGCATTGGAACTTCCGGCCGCTACTGCGTCTTAAGTAACGTAATAAGACGTGTCACTGTTGATAGGTTCATACTAGCTGTTGCCTGTTTTTACGATGGATTGTTGTGCCACCAAGGATACTATTACTGAGGTTTTTGAGAATAACCGCATAAATGTCATTGGTAAGAATAAAAGCTTCAGGATCAATTTTTACGTGCTATTTTACATATCAATGTTTCCAATAGAAACATTTTCAGCACACAATTTTCTAAAAACTTTTCATCTGAAGCTAATATAAAAAAACGTTTCTGAGGTTATCCTCAAAAACATCAGTAATTTTATGCTTAGCAGAGCAAAAGTTAATCGTGAAACTGCTACTTTAACTGCTTTCCGTTATGTAACTTACTTTCATATAACTCAATTAAATTTAAAAAATATCCATTACATGAATCCACGAAAGTTACCGGCAACTATGAATAAAACATGATGTTAGTGATCTCTCTAACACGAATTACGAAGCATCATTAGCATAAAGCAGGCTTTAAAACTTCTCAAAATAATTATAAAAGCAGTATGATCCAATACATGGCCTCTCATTGCTAGCTTGAACTTCAATTGACGGGAAAAAAACGTCTTCATTTTTCGTCAATGGCTTTGGCACTACGCAGTCAGCTGAAAGTCCCACGCCATAAGCGGATTATATCAAATAACTTCACGGCTTTGGTCGCGTATACGAAAGAGGGACATCAATTCAAGTCATGGATACAAATTATAGCAAGCAGCCACGGACGAAATGTTTCCTAGCACAGACGATTCGACATTACCCAAGTTGCCGTTGTGTGATCGATACGAGTGACAAAGAGGGCACCACTAACACTCAAACTTCCATTTCATCAACGCAACAGCACTTCCCCTAACCCATATGACCCGCACCCTAGCTGAAACGAGCGGTGGCGCACCTGAGTGCCGGGGTGTTTGGCTCGCGGACTCCCGAGTCCCGACTCCCGGACTCCTGGGCTCCCGACTCCCGGACTCCCGGACTCCCCGACTCCCGGTCTCCCGGACTCCGATCTGGGCCACGGTGCGGACGACAGCGCGGCGGTGAGGCGATGGATGTCATTCCTGAGCGGCCGGGGGCAGCGCCAGGCCGCGTGGCTCGTCACAGGCTCCGTCTGTGACGGACGAGTCGGTCGCGAGGGGCGCCGCACACGACCCCCCCCCTCTCTCCCCCTCCACCACGATATTTCGGAAGGAGTCGCGAGGCTTGCGAGCCACGTGTGAGGCATGAGCGCTCAGAAAGGAGCGTAAGTCAGTGGACATGTTGATGTATGATGCCGGGTGATGTTTTGTCAGATTTGAGACGACTGAGATATGTGTGAGAGACGTAAACTAATGTAAAAATAAACAGGGGAAAACACCATTGGGATAATGTAGAAGATGATGTAGACTCCAAAATAATGTTGACTGAAGTACAAATGCACTTATCATTAATAGCAGCAAACCCGACGAAATCCTACCAAATGTCAATAGATAAATGTCAATAGTGTGGCTGTTGTGACAAATGGTACACGTCAGAAAACATGATTGTTATTTACTAACACTGTCAAAGTTCGTAACCTCTTTGACTTTTGGCAACGTGATGAACGACACGAGAATAACCATATATTCTCAATTCAAAACTCTATGGAAAGGACCTATTCCCTTTAAAGATGTTCTGATTCAGTTTGGGTAATAACTATGACAAAATGCTACATGTTTTTCGAATCCTAATTCAGCCGAATATGAAAAACAAAATTGATGCTTATAATAGCCAAAGGTTTCAAATTCGCCCCCAGATGTATTTAAGGGGCAAAACATCATCCACCAGCTTCACTACATCACGTTTGGTACACGTCAGCAAGGATTAGTTGAAAGGCATTGTAAGATACGCACACAGGCTGCATCTCAAAACGTTTACAGGCAGTTATGGAAATCTGACATATTTGATGCTGTCATTTTGAGAAAACATAACTATGAGATAAAATGAGGGAATGAGATAATTTTGGTCGATATTAAACAATGTAAGTCAGTGAAATTGCTGTTGTTGACTTATCACGAGCAATAGTTTTGTTGCTATGCACAGAATTCGTGACGTTATTTGGCTCCGAAATCAAAATATATATTGCTATTAAACCCTCGCCAGTGTAGGGGGTGGATGTCACCACCTCGGTTTTTTCATGAATAACTGGCGTAAATATAAACCGATTGCGATGCAATTTTGGGTAACCTACTTTGAAAGAATTTTTCTACTTTGAAAGAAAGAACGTGTATTGTATCGCTCTATGGGTGTTTTTCTTATCTTTTACATCACCCACGAGATGTTGTACCTACGCTTAATATTCAGATAGCTTTAATCCATTGCATTCTTTTATGTTTATTTTTACGTTGTACAATTTTATGTCGCGTCATTTGTGGTGTTAGACATTGCTTATTGTATCGCAACTATGTTATTTTGTTTTGACACTGTGGAGGTAAAAGCCAGACGACTGCCTGTTTGGAGCCCACAACGATTCGCAATAAATTAATTTTTTTTTTGACAAATACTCTTAATTTTTTTAAACAATTGGTGGCATGACTTTTGACCTGTTTCTCAAGGTCATGTTAGGCGGAAATCGCGGTCCGTTGTATCGATACAGGACATGCGTGCTGTTCCCGAGTGTTTTTAGGTTTAGGAACATATACAAAGTTGTCACAACGTGAAATTGATGACTCCCACATAGTCCGTGACCTCGACTGACCTTGTCAGAGGTCAACTGAGGTCAATGACCTCTGATGACCAAAGTTGTCTTCTTGGGCTTTTGGCAATTTTTAAGGCACTTTGCGACGCTGATTTCAAATATAACACCCATTTGGTGCTATTATATGTTCCACTGGATCATTCACGGTCGCGGGGTCATCTAAGGTCAACCGAGGTCAATGACCTAAAATGACCTAAGAAGACTTTTTTGGAGTTTGGGTGTTTTTAGGACAGTTTCTGATGTAGAATTAGAATTCGGAACTTATTTATCACCCTTAGATGTTTTACACCACTTTAGTCGGATAGTTGTGAAATTTTTACATATTTTCGATATGTTGAATTTTCGGTCAATAAATTAACCTCAGAGGTCACCAAATGACCAAGAACCTAAAAATCAGGTACCATCGTCTTTTTCTCGTCACAAGCAGCACCCTCGTTTTTTAATCAAAGCTCTAGCTCAATTAGGGGCGAAACGCACGGGGGGGGGATTCCATCCACCCCCCACCTATGTCACGTAGGTGAATAGGGTCTACACTGGCGAGGGTTAAGGCGTGTTTTTCCTCTCTGTTATTTTGTTCAAAACTTTTAAAAAGGTATCACAACATTAAAATGAGCACGTGCTATGCTATGCAATTCAAGGATTTCAAAGATTAGAAACTAGTTTAGTTTTGAACTTAGTGTTGGACAGTTTTCATTCGTGCAGTTTGGGATAAATTTTATTATATAACTAGCATAAATGGAAACAAGATGGTGGAAGGAGGTTTAAATTAATGTTTTACCGAAAAAAAGTTTATGAATACTTTTTTAAATCGCTTAATTACAGTGGAAGGCCAATCAGATCTGATCACGGCTACCAGTTTCACGTTCAATGATAAGCAGCCACGGAATTACTACGAAACGAAGATCATCCAAATACGATACGGCTATATCTAAATGACCATAACGCTTTGCACCGGGGTGCAGTTTTAACCTATTTTAGACGTTAAAAAAAGACGTTTAAAAAGACGTTAAAAACCTATTAACTCAAAGTACGCAGCAGCCGTTTTCACAATGCATTTGTATTGATGCGGTAGGATTTAATAAGTACCAATTTAGATTCCACTACTTTCAAGAGGCGTTGATGGAAAAGTCTTACTACGACATTCATTCCATGACTAGATCTAAATGTTAAAGTCCGCATTCCTGAGGTACTTAATTAAAAGTGCATGAAATGCATGGTTTGATGCTGTAAAATAATTATTTTGTCATCAAAACCATCTATTTAGCTGACAAATACCCTACAGAAATGTTAAACTTCAAACAATATTCAATAAAATTTTATTTCAACTTACCGGTACTTTAGCAAAAGGTCCGACTCGGCGAGCTGGACCTTTTGCTAAAGTACACGGAAAACTGAAATGACATTGTAGTGAGTATTGTTTAAGTTCAACGTAGAGCCCTACATGGAATGGAAATTCCAAATGGGAATGGAAATGGAACGGAAATGGGATGGAAATGGGAGAAAATTT
>JARBER010000031.1:0-20514 GCA_030265075.1 Balanus glandula | reverse complement strand
TGTGCGTGTGCGTGTGCGTGTGCGTGTGCGTGTGCGTGTGCGTGTGCGTGTGCGTGTGCGTGTGTGTGTGTGTGTGTCTGAGTTGTGTGTAGGTGTGTGTGTGTGTTTTTTTTTACTCACAAAATTTACTCACATGGATGCAACCATTATGAACTTTGATGCTCATTTTCGCATAGAAATGTAGGTAATGTAGAAAACTAGGAAATGTATGTAATCCGTACAATTTTAGTTCCCTTCTTCTGTTTGTGAAATAACAATGGAGGCGTCTACTGTCCGTGTCCATAGACCTATTTGCAACCCGCGCCGGGTCGCAAAAAGGAATGTCTCTGTGATTTTTGCAAGGGTCCGCCAAACTGCAAATCACGATAAGTTGCATGGGATATAAATATGCGTAGGTAAATAATACGATTTTGTCTATGGCAGAATATTATTGTCGCTTAGCTATATCACTGATACAATCAGAGATGCAGTCGTTCCTGCTAAGAGGGTCGTTAGTTAGACATCTTTCCCTAGATGGCGCCAGGCGCTGGCACCGTCTTAGATATTTCTTACTAAAGCCCATCATGGGACATATTTTCAGCTCCCATGCTATTCCATCCCATTTAGCCAGACCCAAATCCATTTCGTTCCATATTTATATTTGATCGGGCTCCCATTTTCATCCATTTCCACAAAATTTAGCGTATTTTACTGTTTTTAGCGCAAAAAAGGATAAAGTTTGTCTCACTCCAACCCAAATCCATTACATTTCCATGAATTCCACAAAAGTTTGTCCCATTTCCAAAAGTTTGTCCATTCCATGAAGGGCTCTATTTCTTACTAGATTCATTCAACTTCTAAGATATTTCCTTCTAGATGACGCTATGGTTTTCTACATGACAGGCTGGTCGAAAATTGAGTTAGACGAAGTGGGCAAGATTAGGCAATAATTGTCTTACGTTTGCGCATGATTCTTGGTTTAGAAGATCATTTTGTTGGAAAGTTTTGAAAATTTGCTCCAAGGATTTCCAAGGATCTAAGATGTTCATATTGTTCTCTGAAACTCATGTAAATAAATAGTATAACAAAATGAAAAGAATCGTTGATGCAAATCGGTATCGAAATAAGGCTACCGAATTGGGTTCGCTTTGCCTACCTTACCCAGGTATATGAGAGAACTGCCCTGGATTTTCGCTTTATTGTGGTATGAGTCTGTATTCAGAAAAGCTTTGCAATTGCCTTAGCTTGTTTGAATTTATTATGCTTCATTTATCTGTATAACACCCATGAATATCTTCAAGCGCTAGCAATGCTCGGCTAAAGATTAATCATACATGGCTGGAATGTCTTTTTCTTAATTGGACTTCGTATCGTTCAAAAATAATAGCATATTTACAGCAAAACTGTTCCCAAATTAACTCTATTCACCATTATTAGCCGTTCGTCGAATATGTAAATACGACCCAACACAGGGACAAAGGTTCGTGTCACATTGTCACAATTCCTCCTTTGTTGACAGCATGTAACCGAAGACAGGTGTCACGCTATACGTGTTTGATGCGAGCACACCTGGCGCACACAGTATGTGACTACACAGATTGCCGGCTTGTGTATAGATTAACGGCCTGATATCGCGCAAGGTAGGCACACATTTCGCTAATGAAAGTACGGCAACGAAGAAAGCATACAAGTATAAACAGTTGACGGCCAGCTAAGCCGACATGTGGGAGCTATAGGAAAAAGACCACGTTCAACATTACTTGCTTACAAGGAAATGCAGTGCTGGGACAGGAATGCGTTATGGACGTGCGAGCGCTTCGCGCTTGCTCGTCCTTCCGTGGTATATGGGAAAAATATGAGTATGAGCACTGAGCAGCCCGGCCCGACCCGGCCCAGCCCGGCCCCTGGCGACGGTTTTGAGAGCCTAATATCTTAACAACCTCGCTTCCGATTGACAAGCGGTCTTCTTTGTTGGGCAGCCCCATCCCACCTACCCTGTTCAAGACTAGTGATGACCAATGTGGGTGACTACCTCTGCGCGTGGCACGTGCCACGTAAGGGGTGTTGAAATGCAGTTTCTAGCAAACACTCCACAACAGCTAGGCCGATTATGTTCAAATTTGATGTGCGTGGCCTAACCTAAGGTGCGACTTTTCCACAAGTCAGGGGTGGGGTGACTGCACGTGCTCACGTGCACACCCCTATTCTATATATCAGGAACGAATAACCCGATAGTATTCTAATTTGGTGTGTGGATAGGGACCTTTAAGCTGAGGCGTTTCCAAAAGTCAGGGGTGGGGTGCATGTGCATGTGGCAACGTGCAAACCCCTTTTTTATATCTCAGGAACAGCTGAGCCGATTGTATTCTAATTTAGTGTGTGGATAGGGACGTTTCAGCTAGAGCCCTTCATGGAATGGAAATTCCATATGGAAATGCAAATGGAATGGAAATGGGATGGAAATGGGAGAAACTTTAGGGAATTCATGGAAATGGAATGGATTTGGATTGGAATGAATCAGACCATATCATTTTTAGCACTACAAATAGTTAAATATGCTGAATGTTGTGGAAATAGGATGGAAATGGGAGCCCAATCGAAAACGGATATGGAACGGAACGGATTTGGATCTGGCTGAATAGGATGGAATGGAATGGGAGCTGAAAACATGTCCCTCTACTTTCAGCCCATGCGTTTTCAAAAGTCCAGCGTGGGGTACCTCTGCACGTGCGCACGTGCACACTGCACACTCTTATTGTATATCTCAGAAACTGCTGAGCCAATTCTGTTCAAATTTGGTTTGTACAGTTGGGGACACCTAAGATAACACTTTTCCATAAGTCAGGGGTGGGATGACACAGCACGTGCGCACGTGCGCACGCCTATTCTATATCTCAGCAACGGCTTGGCCGTTTGTGTTAAAATTTGGTATCTTAATAGAGACCTCTCACCCTAAGCTTTTCAAAAAGTTAGGGGTGGTTTGCCTCGGCACGTGCGCATGTGCGCACCCCTACTATATAGCTCAGGAACGGCTGAGCCGATTGTGTACAAAGTTGGTGTTTGGTTAGAGACAAGTCAGCTGATGCTTTTCCAAATCTCTCACTTTTGTTCAAATTGGTAAATGGGGTTATCTTAGGCCTTAAATTCAGGTTTGGCAATATTAGCTCGATCTGACCTCAGGTTCTTGAGTTATAGCCTCGGGCATTTTGGGAAGGTCACATAGCATAAGTACGTTTGGGGGCCAAAATAGTGAATTTGGCTTTCCTAAATGTCAAAAAAATTACATAGCTGATTTGCAATTAAACAGAGCATCTATTTCTAGGCTTTGTTTTGTGACCTTGAATGACCTTAGCCTCGTGACCACGTGACCTTTTTTCGATTACCTCGTGTGACCCCAGGTACACCTATGATTTCGAGTATGAACTTCACAAAATATTTTTCATTACATTGTCTGACAATATAACAAATAAAAAAATCGGCGTTTTTCCTTTAAATATCATATTTTACGTCGATAAACGTCCATGTTGTATTAACATCCCCCGGGGGCAGGGATACTGGGCAAATATCTTTGAGACTATTTGACCGATTTGAACGAGATCTTTACTATTCGATCTGGCGTAATAAAAAGTAGTGTAGTATTTAATTTTATTCATTTTGATCTAATCTAAGTGGACTAAATCGGACAAAAACTGTTAAACATCGATGCAGATGACGTGATGCTCCAAGCCTTTGGGACTGATTTCAATAGGGTCTTTACCATTTGATGTGGCTTGGTCCAAAGCCGTTCCATATTAAATTTGATCGACTTCGATTTAATTTAAGTTGACTAAATTGGACCAAAACTACCCCAAATCGTTGCAAATGACGTCATTCTTCAAGCCTATGAAACTGATTTTGACGGGATCTTGTTCATTTGATCTGGCTTGGTTCAAAACATACCATACTGAATTTTATCCACTTTGAGCCAATCGAAGTGGATTGAATTGGATCAAAACCGATTTTCACCAACCAACCACCAACCAACCAACCAATTTTCAGTGATTCGGGGGTTCTGGTCCAATTCGGTCCACATTTACGTTGCTTCATGTAGTGGTAAGCTTGTGCGTGATCCGAATATTTTTACTACTCCTACTTCCGATTTAAAAATTAACATTATTTATGGCAATCACCCTGTCAGTGAACCAAATCGGGCCAGAACCACCAATGTTTTGGCTTCTGTACAATTTTATCCACTTATATAAGCTTAAAGTGGGTACAATTCAGTATGATATGTTTTTGAACCAAGCCAGATCGAATGAATAATATCCTGTCAAAGTCAGTCTCATAAGTTTGTTGCATGACGTCATCTGCAACGATTTGGGGCGATTTTGGTCCAATTTAGTCCACTTAAATTAGACCAAAGTCAATAAAATTGCATATGGAACGGCTTTGGACCAAGCCACATCAAATGGTGAGAGTTCTATTGAAATCAGTTCCATAGGTTTGGAACATGACGTCATCTGCATCAATATTTAACAGTTTTTGTCCGATTTAGTCCACTTAGATAAGACCAAAAAGAATAAAATTCGATTATACACTACTTTACATCACGCCAGATTGAACAGTGAATACCCGTTCAAATCGGTCAAATAGTCTCAGAGATACTTCCCCGCTATCCTTCCTCCTGGGGGATAATAATAAAATATGGACGTATATCGACGTAAAATCTAAAAATTAGAGGGAAAATGCCGATTTTTTATTTTATTATATTGTTAGACAATGTATTGACAAATGTTTGGAGAAATTGAAACTCGAAATCAGAGGTGTACCCGGGTTCTCACGAGGTAAGCAAAAAAAGTCACGAGGTCACGAGGTCAAGGTTATTGAAGGTCACAAAACAAAGCCCAGAAATAGATTCTCTGTTTAATTGCAAATTCAGTTATATTATTTTGTGACATTTGGGAAAGCAAAGTCAACTTGAGGCCCCCAAAAGCACTTATGCTATGTGACCTTGCCAAAATGCCCGAAGCTATACCTAACTCTAGAACCTGAGTTTAGATCGAGCTAATATTTCCAAACCTAAATGCAAGGTCTAAGATACCCTATATACCAATTTTGAACAAACAGTGACAGATGAGGGTGTAATTCGGGAAAACATATTGCCGAAATGTCGTGGAATGCCCCCAGGGTGGTTTGGATGGGGCTGCTCAGTAAAGAAGACCACACTTCAGTAGGAAGTGTGGTTGCAGAGATAATAGCTTCTCAAAAGCGTTGCCACGGAATAGGGCGAGTTGATCCAGCTTGGGTCGGACCGCTCATATTCAAATTTATACCAGTAAAACGTCGTAGTTGGCGATGAACGAGCGAGCACGAACGAAATTTACAGTGAATTTGAATTCCATCTGGTATTTAGTTTCTCACATACAAAGAGTGACGGCGCTTTTGCGTGAGCTCGTGCAGAGACCGAAAACCCTGGCTTCTGGAAAATAATCGGCTGACAGGTCCCTAACCACACACCAAATTTGTGCAGCAGTAAGACGACGTAGTTGGCGATGAACAAGCGAGCGCGCGAGGAATCGCAAATCCGGGAAAATATTAAACATCGAAGGATTAGGCAACTGGTAAACATTTCGATCTAAATATCTGGTAACTGGGAGTTTAAACACTGCTTAGTCATTTACCGTTTAACTAGTTAGACAGGGGTTTGTTATTTTGGACAGTCATTTAGCTACTAAGTCTGCGAATGCTCCCTTATGACGTCAGCTTTTGTTATTTCATAGAACGTGACTAATAGGTAAACACAATACATTATATGGCAGCATTGAAGCCGTCGTTTTGTGACTGTATCGGCTGACGCCTGATGCCTTATACCCTACCACCCGTTTGACGCAAATATTGTTTTCTTAAAAGCACATGCTCAGTGCTAAACAAAATTTATGCCATGTCCATCCGTTTTACTTATTAAAATATGCTAAATTTCCAGAAAATGCACCGCAAATTTAATGAAATGGCACTGCGAGCATCATGATGCCTTGAAATGACAGAAAAAATCACATTCATTAATGTTTGGATACTTCTTCACGCTCTGCTACATCGAACAATATGGGGATAAGCCGCGAGAAGTATACACGTAGAAAACTGATCCAACTCACCGGTATCCACTACTACTGATCAGAATCGTAAAAAAACGGACTGCATTTACCATTCCTATCCGTTTCTCCTAATTTTTCACGATCAATCTAACGTTCCGACATTGGTAAGTTAAAGGTAAGTGGGTAACGAACATAAGAAATTTAGTGTGGTAAAAAAGAAGCCTGGGGTGTTAGGCAGCTTTGGAGCTTAAGTTTCCCGATTTAGAGATTACAAGCGATGAATTAGAGACACAAGCGACAATGCTAATAAATGCAGCAGCCAATTGCATTTACTGTTCAATGTTCGTGATGCAACGCACCCACCTACGCTAATCGCCCTCCCCTACCACCTCCCCAAATATCATGGTATAAGCATTTGGCGTAATAGCAGACAACGTTAACAGTGATAGAGGACGCGTAGATTATATTGGACTTGTTCCGATTCAGACATACACTGTAACAAGGCAAGAGCAAATGAAAAAATGTCAAGCTAGTACTTGCAAGTAGAGGAGCTTTCACGTGACAAGACAGGGCAAATAAAACCACGACAGAGTAATAACAAAGTTTCCAGCTACACAATAACGTCGCACACGTTGATGACACATTATAATGATGTTTTATAATCAATGGAATAATATGCTCAGCGTCATCTTGTGGGCATCTTGAAGAAGGGAACGAGCTCCGGAAGCAATACGAAACAACAACACTGATCGATGGGAGGTGGGTATGTTCTTAAAGCAAAATACAGTCTGTGACCGAGCAGACTTTGACATATACTTGTTGCCCCAACCAAAGCTACTAGAACAAAATATTGATCAACTCATGATAACTACATCGGTGGTGGGGGCGGAGGAGGTGGGGGAGGAGGAGCCCCACTCTCCGTGTCTTCTGAGTTCCATACCGATGTATCCGAGCCCCATGTTGGACCAGCGGCACCTGCCTCTTCCTCAAGCTCCCCCTCCTCCTCTTCCTCCTCCTCCTCCTCACCCTCGGGATCGACGCCCAGAGCAGTCAGAGAGATACCAGTGGCTCGCACCGTTTCAGCATCCATGTCACCGCTGCGGAGGTACGCGGCCACCTCCGCCGCTTCCTTCCGCATCGTCCTACGCGCGAACCACAGATACCCGCAGCAGAAGACGACCAGACCACCCACCAACACAGCCAGACTGATCCACAGCCGCATCCCATGCAGCTCCGTCATCTTCCGGTAGAAGATGGACTCACGGAGGTCGGTGAACCAGGTTCTGCGCGCGAGCACGCTTACGCGTTGCCAAGCGGTCGTCCAGCTGAGGTTGAGCGCCGTGGCGGAAACGTGACACTCCCAGACACCAGAGTGCGTAGGCGCGGCGCGTTCCGAGAAGAGATCAGTGTCTGAGGGCGATGTCACGCCGAGGTCGAGGAACACGTGGCCGTTGAGCACCCAGCGCTGCGACAACTCGGAGAACACCAGACCTACCATGTCGATGTGGCAGCTGAACTCGAGTCGGTCGCCCTCGCGCACGCGTAGAGTCGGCTCTGGAGAGCGCACGATGAGCGAAGTCAGTTGCGCCGTGTGCTCGTCACGTACAGGCTCCGGCGTGACCAGGTTACAGATGTAGACACCGGTGTCGTACGGCGTAAGACCCTCGCGGTATAGGTCTCCTCCGCGCATGTCCACCCAGCGTGACAGGTCGACCCGGCTGCGGTTGAAGTACCAGCGCGTCTCCAGGTCTTGCATGGCGTGGCGTGCAAGCTCGGCCGCGCCGCCGGAGCACGTCAGCCGCACGCCGCCGCCGCCGTAGCGGGTCAATGTCACCGCCTCGGCCGAGCGCAGTGCGTCGCGCAGCCGGTCGACCATGTCCGGGTTGAACTCGCCGCACTTGAAGTCGTTACAGACGCCCATCTCGAACGCCTCGCCCTCGCAGAAGCGGCCCCAGAAGTTGGGCGGCGGACTGCGGCAGTGGCGGTCACGCACACCGAAGCCGCCATCGCAGGGCGCGCTACACTCCCACGGGGACCAGGCGTCCCAGCCGCCGTCGACGCGCTCGACATCAAACCGTTCCGGAGGCGTGCAGTTGAAGGCCACGTTGACAGGCTGTTGACAGCGCCGCGTGGCCGCAGCGTGGTAGGACACCGGTAGGAAGGCGCTCAGACGGTCGTCGTAGTCATCGATGCGGAGATCACCAATCATTCGCCCAGCCGCTGCATCCCAGATGCTCCAACGCACGGTGCTGTCTGAGCGACTTGAGTCGAACCGGACGTCGTAGTGCGTCCAGCACAGGCCGCAATCGTTGTTTGGACCGGTGAAGCGTTTAGGTGCCGACTTATGAATCTTGCCGCTATTTCCTTGCTTATAGTGCTGCAAATGCACGGATATATCTTTTCCCTGATCGATGGTAAAAACAACAGCAGAGGCAGACGTTAGCACAAATGGACTCTCGCTGAATGTGAGGCTCAGGCCGCCGCGCCGCCTCCCGTGTGCGCACGAACTATCCTTAGGCGGGAAGTCGTCTGTCCAGCGGACGCTGACGCGCAGTTTGATACTCCAGCTACCGGGTCCGGGCACGTCTGGCGTCAGATAGTGCTCGTAGAGACGTGACTGCGACGTCAGGTACCAGACGGGACAGCGTTTGCCGCAGCCCCAGTCCAGTGCCATCACGTCAGCACTAGAGAAGCTGATGAAATGGAAGACATCGCTACTGCTGGTGGGGCTGCGCTTCAGCGGCGCTGTTAGTAGCGGGTTACGGAAGTCCTTGTCCTTGCCGAATCTCACCTCATCGTCATCGACGCCGATCCAGACGTACTGCAGTCCGAGCACACGAATCAGGCCCGGGAACACCTTGAATATGAGTGAAGTGTGTTCGCGCGCCGTTTTTGCCTTGTATTTGATATCTACTTGAAAGCCGATATCGACGATGAGCGACTCGCGGTCTGCCGCATCGCTCGGTACATCCGAGAACTCAACTGTCAGGCGTCCGTCGCCCTGGTCAGAGGCCACGCTCATATGACGCAGCCCGAACAGCAGCATCTTCGGATCAGAGCCGAGCACACGCATGTAGTTTTGGGTATCACGCTGCTCGTCGAAGGCCACCAGAACGGTGCAGCCTCCCATTTGGCAGATGGGCACGTGACAGGCGGCGCGAGGCCGTCGATGGTCGCCGCTGAGACACTCGATCGAGCCGGGATCGGTGCCTGATGGCTCTAGGATAGCGTTGGCGCAGCGCTTGCTATCCTCCAAATCGTCCATCAGGGCATCCAGACGTTCCTGAACGCCATCGTCGTTGAGCCTGCCGTACACGTCCTGCAGCCGGCTGCGGCTCCAGGTAACGCAGGGTCGGTGCAGGGCGTCCACGGAGGCCGGGCCGCGGTACTCGTGGCCGGCTAGCGTGCCGCGGCAGGCGCTGAAGTGGCAGCGAGGTACGTCGCACTGCTCCGGGATCGGCCACATGTACGGGAAGTGGCGCGCCATCAGCGGAACGTAGATGAAGCAGAACGGACCCGTCTCACTGCTGGCGCCGAGGTTGCGGCAGTTATTGCTGGCTGAGGAAATGCTGCCGTCTGGGTAGTTGTCAGGGTTGCCGGCCAGCTCCTGGAGCTTCAATAGCTGGTCCATGCTAGTGAACTGAATCCCAAAGGTGCTGTCTCCCCCGAAATTCATCTTGGACTCTTTGCGAAGCGCTTTGTAACCTTCAAACCCACTTTTCTTCAAATCCATGAATTTGTCAGCAATATGTATGTCTTTAAGTAGCTCTTTGAGCACAGGTGACTCATAGTCCTGGACCAGAGGATCATCCCAGCGAGCACAACTGAATCCATGCTTTGACAATGACCATTTTCCGGAAAACTTGGGGTCGTCGTGTGTCAGCACACAATCTGGATAAGCAGGTGCTTTTTGACGCTCCTCTGGGATGCAGTGTACCGTGTAGTACACTCGACGACCCTTGTTGAGATAAATAAACTGCGATATGCCAAAATATCTTGTGATAAGGTCTACGTTAGTCTGCAAAGGGTAAAGAAACTTCTTCGATTTCTTTCCCTTGTCTATGGGAATTTCGTGAACCTTATTGATCTTCGGATAGTTAAATTTCAAAAGCTCTATCTCCGCTTCGTTTGCAACGTCTATGAAAAGAAAACGAAAGCCATAACGTGTCACGCGAATAATGTAGGCTTTACTTTCTAGAAAACTTGGCATGAAAGCTCTTTTAATTTCTTTGCGCAAAATTGTATTAGCCTCATCAAAGCTATTATGAATCATTTCTTGGTGAAATTGATAGAAGGTACCATTTTTCAGACCTAATACTGGTGCTGGATGACTTCCATCTAGTATCTCAGCACTGGCACTGTTCGGCAAACTCACTGAAAGCTCCAATCTCGGCACACCATCTTCACCAATTACAAAGTCGATGATGTAGCCAGGACTGGAGGTGTGGAAGTCAGCAGCGCCAAGATAGTCGGCATCTACGTAGCCCCCATCCTCATGGTGCTGGCCCCATCGCTGTTCCCAGTTCCAGTCGACAGTATCGTTGGATTCGACGGTCCATTGCGGAAACGCACTGGCCTGGTGAATCAGAAAGATCCGTGGTCCGCCGAGGGACACCACTTGGCCGCGCAGAGTGAACTTGATCTCATACTCGGGTTGATGAGCCGGCGAACCGCCTCGGCGTGGAATGCGATGCAGGAGGAACGGTGCGCCATCCACTATCAGCTCCTGACACGCGCCACACATGTGCGGTGCATGAACCAACAGTCGTGATCGCACAAAGTTGAATTGGCAGTCCTTGAACGGGTGTTGGTAGTCCAAAATAAGCCGGGCACCGGAACTGTACTGCTTCAGTATCTTCATCTTGGGAAACTCCGCACTGTCCTCAAGGGAAACCAAGTCCCTTCTTGGAACCTGCAAGTCGATCCAGTGCCAGAAAGGACCGTAAGGGTAGTATTCGCGAAACTTGTAAGTGATGTTAGTGATGGTGTGCGGACAAAACGGCGTCGCCTCGGGGCCCGCTCTGAACGACACGAACTGTGGAGAGACAAAGTCGACGTCGTCAAACTGCAGGATCGGCTCGAGCAGGCCTGTGTCAAGCACATCACCGAACTCGATGCTACGGGTGCCGCCGCTGAACCGAAAGTAGATGTTTCGCCACTCGACGGCCATCGTCTTATTGGGCGAGTACTGGCGCCACTTGATGAACTTCCCGTTCTGTAGCATCGGAACGATGCGAGAAGCAACTGTGTCCACTGGCCCAACGTAGAAGTAGTAGCCTTTAGTCAAAATACTGGTGCTGTCCATGAATTTGAAGCGGGCGTGAAGCGGGTACTCGACTGTCCAGGTACGTATGGCAAAGTGGACCGTGTTGTCGGCCGTTCTGCTGGTGAACGGTAGCGGAATCATGAAGTCGAATGGGACGTTGCTGGCGCGCGTGATGTACGTGCAGTCGTCAGGCCGCTCGTCGCAGAACGGGATATCGCACGACTCCACCGTGATCCACGGCCGGCTGTCACGTACATTGTCCGAGTTCACAAAGCAGTAAGGTCCATTGTCACGCCCGTTCATTGACCACGGGTACCAGTTGCGGCAGTAGTTGTGGTTCACTCTGGACCACCAGACCTTTGGGTCGACATTTTTATCGTACATAAACTCACGCAGTTCTGGAAAGTGCTGCTGCAGGTTGTTCATCGTGGAGGCAAACGGCTCGCGTTCGATCGCCTTGCCAATCAGACGTTTGACGTAGTCGTAGGCGGTCTTCCACGGCAGGCAGGCACGGCCGGACTGGGTGCGGCTCAGCGTGCCCTGGTATTCCTGTCCGTTACCCGTGTAGCGACACTCGGCAGTTTTCACTCCGGGGCAGAACGGCGGGACCGTCTTAGTGCACGGCCGGATCTTCGGGTTAAAGAACGGCACACAGGACGGCGGGGTCATTGAGTTGACGGCCACGCGGCAGTAGCTCTGTCCGCCCACATGGCCATCGATCAGACTGTTGCGGTGCATGAAACCGCGGATGTCCTTGTTGTAGGACTCGTCGTCTTGGCCGATGGACCATGATTGACAGGGCAGGTCGCCTAGGGCCTGACGCATTACGCCTCGGTAATCGTACGCCCTGTTGGAGAAAACGCAGCTGCGTGGTCGAAAGGCCTTAGATACTGCTTCTGGGTAGCGGTGCAGGTAGTTGTTGATGACGGTGGTTGTTTCCCGGTTGACATCGTCGTAGTCTACCTCATGAGCAAAGCGAGCCGAAACTCCAAGTGGTATAAGCAGAAATGCACTGACTGAAGTAAAGCATAGAAGTTTTGATTTAAAGCACTTGCGCAGCCAGGGACTAGCAGATATACCCATGATGTTTCGCAATCCTTAGCCCTCAATTGCTTTCCACTGCTTTTTGTCAAACATTGTAAAACACAATATGCTGCTGAAATTATAATCAACATGCACAGAAACGAAACGTTGCAACTCGTGCGAATTTTGCGCACGTGCGAATAACACAACAGCATCTTTCGATTTTGATGTTGGTTTGGCGTCGGAGGAATCATATTTTTAGGTGCTCCATTAATTAGCTTTTAATTTAATAAATAAATCAAAAGGACCTTAGTGTCCGTTCCCAAAGCAGTAAGCATGACTCACATAAGCGTCCTAAGCAAATAATCTAATGGCAGATGCGGGATCAGCGTTTTTTTGCATGTCATTCTTATATTTGTAGCTCGCAAAAGTCACAATGTCTTTATTGTCATGTAATCATGTAACACGCAACTATTATACAATGACAACGCTGACTGTGGTGGATCCTGTTGGCAACGGCCAACGAGCAAACCATGCTGAAAACTTTCAGTATGGTATGCCTTTTCATTTTTTTTTGTATTTGCAATTTACTTATTTTTAAATTAGGACTTTCCACGAATTTTGTTTTACACAACAAATGGCATGCCATGACGTAACTTTAACGTAATTATATTCCTTAAAACTTTACATATTGTAATCAAACTTTCTAAGGATAGATAAGTACATATATAGTTATGGCCAACTCAGGTACTTAAAATATAAGGAAGAACTAATACATTTGTATACAGTTATTTAAAAAAACTACAGGGGGTCTGTCAGGACCCTCGTTATAAGCGAGACCCTAGTTATAAGACTTTTGCTTAAAATGGTATTTATTGAAAACTCTATCTCCACAATTTTGGAACGTATATAATGGATGGCTGTGATGAGCATTGTTGTAATTAGAAGATTGAGAAAATAGCCTACGCTCATGTTATATTTGTCAAAGATGACAAAAAGAAATAATAAATGAGAAATAACAAATAATTATTGAAACCTATATTACGCCTTGCGGCTTCGTCAGGGTTAGGAAAGGATTACATTATTTTCCTTGCCCTGACAAAACCGCAAGGCGTAATACAGGTTTTAATAATTATGTAACGCTGCAATGTGGTGTTGTTTGGGGCTTTGCAACAATGCAAAAAAAATGAAGAAAATTGAAAAAATTTAGATTTTTCGAAAAACTTCCTCTATGTACTTTCTCGAGCCGCTGATCACAATGGCATTGTTATCAGGGCTCTTGGGCTTCATCTGCAACAAACACAGCGTCTTGCAACATCTTGCAACATTCTGCAACATTTTGGAAATTTTGCCGTCTGGGTCATTTTGGTCTTGCGGGTCGGTTTTCGACGTCGGCGACTCGCCTTTTCTTGTGGTTTTGTAAATTTTCAATGATTGGCATTGTGCTTCACCCGGCCTCGTACAGAACAAATTTGGATGAGGCTGATATGCATATAGTACTAAAGACAAGTAAATTCTGGCATGCTTCTCTGAATTTACATTTTGCACCATTCTAATTTTTGGTGAATTTCGCTCAGGCCCTGAATCGGGAAAGGATGGAATATCTTATATAGGTTCAGCATTTCACCTAGTCTCTTTCATTTTAGTTTCTGAGTTGATCAAGTAATCAAATATATTGTTTGATTGCTGTAGTTCCAAGATTTTCCGATCAAGAATCATGTTTTGCTGGTGTTTCCATTAACCTCATAGTTCTTAGTTCTTACTTTATGCTTACTCCTTGGTTGTAAATTTTAAGTAGTAGTTAGTAGTTACTATTTAGTGCTAGTGATTTGTGAACACTGACCACTGACCACCTACCAGTATCCAGCCCACTGGGCACACTGACCAGTGACCACTGACGTGTCACATCAAGGTTCATAAGAAATACAGCCATGCCAATATTATATTATGATGATGTTTTTCTGCTGTATAAAGCATTTTTTCTACCATGTATCATGCTCTATAAGTATGAATATTGTAAGTTACACAAGTACTTTGTATGTTAAAGTAAAAACAAAATTGCGTAAAAAATTGGTAATTTGTGCTCAGCCTGGCATGATGCCGCAGATCTTTAGTTCAGCATCGCTTTAAGCACACCGGGCCTGAACTTAGGCCCGATGCCGGCTCTGCGGTTCTGAGAATTGCAACTCTAGTAAGAAATCAATACAGAGAGCAGTCAGTGTTGGTAGATCAGTAAGAATCAGAGTAATAACCATTATTGGTAGATTATTTTCTTACCGCAATGGTGCAATAAAAGCATGCTAAGAAATATTATCCCACACCGATAACTGTCTTTGTCATTGAATCGCGTGCTAAAGGCATTTTTTAATCGACCGTCAGTTAACTCGGAAATTAATCACCATATGGTGATTATCAATCTGGATATTCCACGGCTGTGAAAATTTCGGTTGAGGCGGAGGTTGAGTTCGGAAAATTTTATATATACGGCCCTGATACCATAATTTTGTATATAGGGCCTTGATACGGCCTTGGGTTGAGGGCTTTGCCAAGTGAGTGGAAAGATGTATCAAGGTTCGATTTGTTTAGCTTAGCGGCGCGGGATAAAACTATTACACCACTCGCGAGTATAAATATGCGTTAATCAACTCGGCTTCGCTTCGTTGATTAACTGCATATTTATACGCGCTCGTGGTGTATTACATAATCTACCGCGGTAGAATGTGTGGTGCAAGAGGCCTCTGATCCAACATTCAACGCAGTTGCCACTCGTCGCTGCACGGAGATCTGTGAAGAAAAGATAACAGAGTCTGAGACGCCAAACGTCCTAGTTTGATTCAAGCTCATTCTTACACGAAGATATGGTACAGAAATAATACTTTGATTTCGAAGTCCACATAACATCGTCTGTGGAGCTTACGCGCCAGCCAGTCAGCAAATATCAGGTCGATGAAGTATTTTATGCCTATATGCCAAGTATTTATTTTAAAATCCGATACCTTCCGCTTGTGTTGTAGGTACAATTGACACAGCCGCCTAAAAGAAAACAGGTGCTGTTATTTGGTCATCCGAGCTCTAGACGTTTCTGTTCAAACTATCTGTATTTTTAATAATGATTCTTCGCAACTAAATAAGCGGTATATGAAGGACCTTCGGATACCCTTATTACGTTGCAAAAGATTCAGGGACAATACAATGTTTTTAAATATAAGCCATTTATTTTGCCCGGCCATTTTTTGCCCTTCCCAAACTGACCGGCTGGACCCTTCCCTGACGCAATTTTACGCACCTTGATCTCAATCTTAGCTGTTCTAGAATCGTGACTAAATCATGAATTACAATGGTATTACCACAATCCAACATTGACATACAACAATGGCCTTAAACAAAACGCCCTGACCAAAATAATCGAATCCCCTTTCAGCGTAAAATTTATAACACCAAGGCCGTAGCAGCGTAATTCCCAAGATTCCGTACCTCCACTATGTCAAAAATTACGCTATTTTCAGATAAAAATAGCTGAGCTCTATGGTGTATTCAAAATACGTCTAAGTACCACTGGGCCCTGTTTTCATAATGTTTATGCTATAGGAATAAATAAATGTATGCGTCCGTATCATCTGCATACTAATAACATGAAATGACCTGTATCATCTGCATTACATATGGTAACATAGTGCATGTCTTATCTACACACGTTCAGAATATTATCATAATTTGGGTAGAACTGGGATTTCTCCGGTTCAATTGGACTTAACAATTACCTTATAATGCCCCACAGAATTATTCATAACTTGACTTAATGATCAACAGATGATGGTTGGGTACTACAGTAGTAGACTAACAGTAGTCTAACTAGAAGACTACCAGAAGACTAGACAGACAGTAGACTAACTAGTAGACTAGACAAACAGCAGACTAACTAGTAGAATAGACAGTAGACTAACTAGTAGACTAGACAATAGACTAACAGTAGTCTACTGTTATCTATGGCAAGCATTATTCCATGCAACTCTCATGGTCCTTGTGGGCTCAAATTTTCTACTCTGACACATTTTGCTCTGGTTTAGTTTGGTTTCTTGGTGGTCTTCAGATAGCTTTGTTTTAAAACTATCACTTTAAGCCCAAAAGCGCATTTTCCGGATAATCTCGGGTCCTCAGTCAGTATTAAATGTATTTGTTGTTGGCTTTTAGGTACTTAATCTACCAAATTAAACACTTTATTGTTGTTGCTCCTTGCAATCATTCAAAACAAAACAAATTTTAGTGCTAAATGTTTTGAATAATTAATGACTGAGTCTGTACCTACACGCGTTATACACAATATACAGCACGTTATACACGTTACGCAGGTCCTGGCCCATACAGTCAGTCGTGCTCGGACCTAATGGATCACAGCCGATTGCTCAGGCCGCAGGTTGTTCCAGTCCGGGGCAAGTATTGCGAGCGCCGAAACGGCTCGAACCTGCGGGCTGCCTCTATCGGCTGAAAGATAGTTCCGTTGAATGGTAAATTGCCATCGCAATTTTCACTTCCATTTGATTACTGGAACGAGACGTTGTATGCATATATAGAAACAGATGGAGTGATTTTTGTTTGAGTTTTTTACTTTGTTCTAGTAATCTTGTGACCAGAATCTCATTTTTAACATCTCTTAATAACCGCAACTCTCTGCAATTTATGGTGACTTTCTGTACATCGCTATTGGAGCCTGCTGTCGAATTTGCGGTACTAAATCACAGCGAACGGGACATAAATCTGTCTAATTGCCAGGTGGACGGTGTTTTCTGGGGTGGCCAAACAGCGGCAGTAAATTCTGCGCCGCGCCGCGCCGCCCCGGCCCGGTTCCGCCGCGCCACGCTTTAACAGTGACTGGACCAAGGCTATATAAGAGACTGGAGAACAAAACACCGCTATCATGTGTCCGAAATAACCAACCGCATCCATAGCAATACGAAAATAACTCCACAGGCGGAAGTGAAGTGCAGTTCACATTAACTAGACTTTGAACAATAACAATGTCATCCTAGCGGAAGCTTTTCCCAGATGACAAGAAGGAAGGCACAATGTAGGTAGAATTTGCTTTTTAATATTCGTATTATTTCAACTATGCTCGGAACTGCAACGGCTACCTTGCCATTTTTAAATAAATAAAGTTATTCATTTTTTATTGATTTAGTTTGTTTAAAAAAACATTGTTATTTTCTTCAAAAAATAAGGCATTTCGGTTCAGAGGCGAAAAAATACATTTATGTACTAATACTGCGGACACACACGTCACAACAACCCGAAAATGACGTTAAAACATCCTCTGTCTGGGACCACGGTGCCGTACCATGCCAGTTATTGCGGCACCACTATGAGGCTGTCACCGTGCCAGGGCGTAAGTGAAGCCAGTGCGCCGTTAGCGAGTAACAAGAGCGGTCAGCTGTCATACCTGTCAGAGCAGAAACTCAAAGTGGCCGTGACGGCACAGACCAGCGTTCAACACTCACCTCACAGATCTGTCACATCGCCACATTCGCTAACTGTGTCCATTGGCATTGATGTTACACGTGGTGTAGAATATGCTGTTTATTTTTAAGAAATTGTCTGTGTTCCCCATTTTCCTCATTGTACTCCAAGACATTTATCACCAGAGAGACGATCGCAATATCATGTTTCAAATTTCCTTCAGCTCTGCCGTGGAGCTCGGCCGACATTGGCTATAGATTCTCCAGCGCTCGGACATACGGCGAAGCGGACACCGCTTTCGTTATTGGATTCCTGGAGCGTGTGGCTCATATGAACAGGCTCTGCAGCTGCGCCGGGGCTTTTCAGGTGTCAAGTGTATAAATCAGAGTCGACGGATTGCCGCCGCATGCCCGTGGCAGCTGGCCGTACAGGGGGGTTTCTAACTACACCTCTGCAGATATAGCCCGTAATATCAATACCAATATTAGCATATATGATGGATGACTATGATGAGCATTGTTCAAGTAAATTGACAATACAAGCGAAGCCTTTTCTCATGCTAAGATAAGGCACTTTAAGAGTGTGGAAAAATATAGATCAATTACAATTTTTTTCGTCACATTTAAGCACTTTATCGTGAGCAAAGGCTTAATTTGTCATAAACCGGTGTAGCCATGTTTTAAAACAGGTAAGCGTCTTGGTAAACTACCACCGACCGATCGGCTGGGTTGACCGGAGCTGGCTAGAGTTAGCCTCGTCCTGCGGTGGGTCCTAAAATGACCCTCCTTAGTTTTGTTTGACTTTTTACTCACGGAGAGCATCTTGCTGAAATTTCCAGTAGTTGAGCGTACAACAATTATACGTATGCTGTCTAAATTTTATTGAAATTATTTATGAAGGTTTGGAGGTGATACAGTTTTGATGACGTATTATTGTGTCATTTTTGATGAACAGCGATAAATGTTGGGAAAATCGTAGAAAATCGAGTTATTAAACAAAAAGCAAGTCGTAAAGATCACAAGATTGCAATTAATAACGGCTTTTCTGTATTGATTGTTGTCTCTGATTATTCATAAACTATTTTTTTATCCACACGAAACAAAAACAAACTAAAATTAAAAATTATATCAAACGTTTTTCTGAGCATAATTATTAAAATAAGTAAGGTAAGGTTTAACCTCATGCTCAAATATTGCAAAGTATTCAAAGAAATCCAAAATATATTTTCGGCTTGGAGCCTTCTTCAGTGGACTGACTAAAACATATCACGACGAACAAGAGAGACAGTAAAATATGCTGTGAGGAAACTCGCGGGACAATTTTTGAAACACTTCCCAAATAACAGCGCCGCTAAAAATATGCACACATTCCTACCTGTATAATGCTCATATACTTATATCACGTTCAGATATAAGCAAAATAAAATAAAACAAACATCGGTTGCTCCACACTAAGCAGTAAAAAGAAGAAGAAACAATTCAGACCGTATGTCTATCAATAAACATATCGCGCTGCAGCTACGTCAACAATGCACACATGCTGCCGGACTGTAAAGACAGCCAACATCATAATCCTGGCCTCATTCCTCTCATCTGCCTACAGATCGTGAAGCATCAGTGACATTGTAATCGCTTCATGATGAAGATACTGGCTGCTTTGGTTAAGCACTCAATCGTAACAAACATGAGTGACTGTTCCCCGAGGTCAGGGCGCAAAGGACGCCACCTAGCAGGCTGCGTGGGGCGCCGTCTGGCGGGCTACGCGGGGTGCCGCCTAGCGGCCGGCTGTGGGTATCACCGGTATCACAGCAGTGACCGACAGAGTACAGACGTCAGGCAGATGCGCGGGCCTTCCTGATATCAAATACCTTCCTTTTAACCCTATTAGTAACAGGCTCCTGGCTACCCCTATTGGTGGGAAATGGGGGGGGGAGTCGAAATCGACCCTTCCCCCTTGAGATCTCGCGATCTACTCGTCCGATCTGGAAAAATAAGACTGCATTTAATTTATCTTAACATGATCTGTATTTCTAAAAAAAAATGTTGAATGGAGGGGTAGCGGGGCAAAAAACAACGTTTTAGATGTATTTGTAATCGACTGCAGCTGCCACGTTCATTAACCGATTTGAGCGTAACTTATTTAGATAGATCACTATAGAATTGGAAATTGTTACATTTCGGCGATTCTTATAAAATGAAAAAATGATAGGTGGTTTCAGCTTCCAGGTCATTAAATGTGGGTTGAGCTTAATGCGTAATGAAACTGTCTCTTGTTTTGCTTTTTTGATGTAAATGAATTGATATTTCATTGTGACATCAGTCAAAACAGTTATAAAACATTTTCTATCCATAAGCGGTGCCAGGCTTGTGAAAAAGAGAGGTCGAAAAGACGAAGCATAACCTCCTGTTTAAGTCCCTGGAACCACCTATGACTGAAAGCAATGTATATATATCAGCATGAACTATTATCGTATTATATCAGTTTCAATGTGATCAAGCAATGTCAAGCTAAAAAAAAATTACAGACGGTTTTGATCATCCAAAAACAATGTTTAAGATTTGACCTCCCTAAAAACCATGCCATGGATCCGAACTTGCTTAAAAAACTTGAAAACTTTAAAACATGCTCAGTTTTGTTTGGGAAAGAGTCAGAAAATTTCACGAGCCTACTTCTAACCGCTTCGGAGATATACACGAAAAACCTAGGTATAGGACACAAACGAGG
>JARBER010000030.1:0-33168 GCA_030265075.1 Balanus glandula | reverse complement strand
GGCAGCGGCGGCAGCGGCGGCAGTGGAGACAGCGGCGGCAGTGGAGACAGCGGCGGCAGCGGCGACAGCGGCGGCAGCGGAGACAGCGGAGACGGCGGCGGCAGCGGCGACAGCGGCGGCTGCGGCGACAGCGCAGACGGAGGAGATGGCGTCCTCTCAGTCGTCCCCGCGAGCAGCACAGTCTTGTGACGACTGATGAACAGTGTGGCGACGCAAGCGGCGGCTCTCACGTTGTCTCCAGATTGTCTCATGGTTGTCAGGTTGTCTCCCGATCGTCTCGTGGTCTCCAGGTTGGGCTGTCTCGTGGTATCCAGGTTGTCCGGGGAGTGAAGCTGAAGTCGCCGCTCAGTCCGACAGGCCGCCATGTTCGCAGCCGTCTCCGCCCGTGTCTCGGTAGAAGGTGGTGTGGCGAGCAGCGGTGGCGGTCGTCTTCAGGTGGGGAGAGCGGACAATGCGCGGTTGGTGGTGCCCTGGTGCCGATACAGTACGGTGCTGGGTGCTCTGTTTACTGTGCTCTGTTTACTGTGCTCTGTGCTCGCTGTTTACTGGACGCGTTCTGTGCTCTGTGCTCTGTGGTGGTGCTTAAGGCCCAGTGCTCTTAACTCGTCCCCGGCTCCGGGCAGAGTTCAGTGGTCTGCAGATCTACAGCGGTGCCAAACTCTCAATCGTTCAACAATATTTTACGTGTAAGAAAAACCTCTACATGCAATGCGCCGTGTCAGTTAATGCGTGTTATGTACCATTCCCTTCTCCTCCAAACGCATATTAATACTTCGATAACTTGTACAATTAACTACTCAGGTAGGTGCTATTAATATCACGATTTCAAATAATATATATGCATATATTCGCTAGCATATGGGTGAAAACTATTAACATCAAACTACATATACGGCTGCAGTATGCGTCTACTTGGTCCCGTTCTGAACTCTGCCACCGCGGCCGACCCTGCGCCCGCCAGCTGCCGGCCGTGCCTCACCACCCTGGCGCCAGCTACCGGCCGACTGCGGAACCTCAGCCTCCCTTCTCCGCCCGCCAGGCGGCGAGCGGGGCCCACTCGACGTCTCCTGCCCCTGACGCGTCTTCCTAGATGGCTCCTGCTTGCCGCCCGCATCCGTCTGTCTTTGCTTCTGCTTCTGCTGCTTCTTTCCTCCAGTCGCAGCCCTGGCGGTGGGCTCTGCTAGATCCAGAAGATACTCCACCATCACAGAGGAGCGCCTCCTGCGCAGGACCTCCCCCAGCGCCACCTCCTCCGTATCAGTCAGCAGCGAGGCCAGGTCCAGACCGTCCAGCTTCTGACGACGCGTCTTGCGCTGGGGCAGCGCCACGAACGTCTCGCCTTCCCCGAGCGGCGCCGGTTCCGGGACATCGATGGAGAACGACTTGAAGTCGGACACTCTGCGGCGCCGGAGTCGCTCTCCGTCCTCCATGACGACCAGTGTGGACTCCATCAGAGACAGGGCGGCGTGGACTCCCGGCGTGGAAGGACGCCGGGGCAGGTCGGCCACGCCCAGCAGACCGTCCGTCTCGATTTCCTCGCCCTCCGTGTCCTCCCCGGTGCTGAGCTCGTCTTTCGCCGGCTGATGCTCCTCCGGCAGGGGTTCTTCAATCACGCCGCCCGCCGAGACACGGACGATGTTTCGCTTGGGAGACGGCAGCATGGCGGCGTCCACACTCAGCCGGCGCAGCGCCTGGTTCAGGTTCCAGCCCTCCTCGTCGGAAACATCAGAGTCCCCGGTCGTCTCACTCTTTTCTCCGTCTTGATACGGGCTCGGGACGGCAGAGAGTCTGCGCAGAGCGGTGTCCAGATCCCACTCCTCCGAACCGGTGGAGTCGGAGTCGTCGAGGTCCGTGCCGTCTGTGTTCGGAGCTCGCTGAGCTGCCTGTAGGGTGACGCTCTCCCGTCGAGCCGCCTCCACCAGCTCTCTCAGCTCCCTGTCCGGGTCGCGACAGGTCTGCAAGATCGACACGGAACCTGTGAGGTCCTCCAGTCGAGCGAACAACGGCGCGGCAGCCGCAGCAGTGGCCGCGTCCGAAGCACAGGCGGCAGCCGAGGCCTCCCTCTTCGCCCACAGGCGACCCACCGCCGGATCCTCACCCCCGGACAGAAACTCCTCGTCGGTCGGCAGGCCGCAGAGTTCCTCCAGGCCGTGGTAGGATTCGGGCCAGGCGTGGAGACGGCGACGGATGGCGGTCAGCCCAGGGGAAGGTCCCGGACTCGGCGTCTGGCGGGCCCCGCGGCTCGTAGAGGGTTCCAGACGGCGACGGGGTGTAGGCGCTGGTGCCGGCAGCCCATCATCCGACTCGGCATCCCCGCCCGGTACGATAAACGTCATCTGCTGAGGAACCACCTGACCCTTCTGACGACAGCGCCGACGCGGTCCACGACGGCGACGGTTCGGTTTAGACGTTCCCGATCCTGCCCCCTGGACAGCTCCAGCCGACGCTGGTGCTGCCGGCGGCGATGCTGATGCGATCTCCGGAACGGCATCCTCTTCATCCGTGGTGACTGATACCTGCAGGACCGGCACAACCAACCCATCGCGCTGCTTCCCCGACACTACGGTCACGTTGTCAGCCTCGTCCTCCGGTGTGTTCAGCTCCTGACCAGGCGTAGGCGGCGACACGGTCTTCTTTCTCCCGTCCTCCTCCTCTTCCTCGGAATCCTCACATAGTTCTTCATCGGTCATTCCCGGTGGCGCAGCGGCCATGGAAAGCTTCCGCAGAGCACCATCCGCCGGCATTACGGATATAGTTTCCCCGCCGGCAGCTGTCTCACGCAGCTGAACAATGACGGGCGTCGAATCGGGAAGTGCTGCACTGTCGCACTCTTCCAGCGCAGCGCTGGTGGCCGGCGCCTCGTCAGCCGACTCGACCGACTCCAGGTCGGTACCGCCGTCCTCGGCAGCAGCAGAGGGCGCCGCCAGGCAGAAGCCGGTGGACCGCGGCCGGGTCACCCGCTTCGGAGGCTGCTGGTCCGCCCCATCAGCGTCGTCCGAGGAGCTGAAAGCCTCATCCATCTCGACGATATCGAGGTCCGGCGGAGGTGGCATGGCGGCAGCGGCGGGCAGCTGGGCTGGCTGAGGTTAGCAGAATATGAGATGGGGTTCCGAACACTAAGCTACCTCAGGGTCTGTCGCAGGGCTCTCGGCTATAACGGAAGAAGTGGGATTGCAAAGTGAGAACTAAGCTAAGTGCAGACTGCTAGAACTACAGATGGGAATGGTTAAGGCAGCTATCTTCGAGGCCAATTATCAGCGAAAATCTGAAAGGAAACGTACAATATAGTTTGGGCTTTGTAAAATCTGACATAAAAATAAATCATATCTAGCAATATTTACCTATTATTTACAACATAACACATTGCTATAATTTAAGATTAATTCGTGTATTATAGTCTCTTCGCAATTATGCATCAGCTTGTGTAAAATATTTCACTAGAATACTATAAGCAAAATAAAAGGTTCATAATTGGGAAGAAAAAACAACGCATAAATTACGCGCGCGCGCGCGCGCGTGTGTGTGTGTGTGTGTGTGTGTGTGTTTAGGTGTGTATGCGAGGTGGTAGATTAAATCAGTATGTAATTTATACAGTTCACATCCGTGCTGATGCTCTATTTCATTTTTACTACGGTACTGCATATGATGCTATTATTTTCCAAAGTATTGATTAGCTGATTTTTTTTGTTTTAAATACCTATCTCAAAGATTTTCCAGCATTCAACGTAAATAGTTGGTAGCCACAAGGCCCTTCCGGAGATCGTCCAGCGCCTTCATTGGTCTGCCCTACTACTCTCCTCCTAATCTCGTCGTTCGTTTTTGTCATCTCGGTATCCTCCAGTTCTCGTCCTTTTCATCGTTCATCTACCGCCAAAGCGACCGTGCCAGCAACATCTTACAGTAGTTTTTTGACCTAATAGAACGTAATCACGTTAATGACAGTTTACGTTGCTGGCAAGGCACCACGGCGATTGCAGACTCCACAATCACACAGACCAGCTGAAACGGAACAATGTGTATATCGCCTTTCTACCGGCATTGCTAGGTTCACGGGCGGAGAAGCAGTGGCGTAGAAGCAGTACCATTCCAGCATCACGGGTCTAGGACCACGCCCCAGGACGGGCGCAAAGAGAAAACTCGACGTCAACTTGCTGGGAAAGTTCGGAAGCTGTGAATCATGCTCGCTGGCAAAGCGCAGGCCACGCCGTCTAAGACTGCATCAATTCGTAGTCTACGGACTTTTGACTAGCACTGGTAGCAAGTCATCTCTGCAGCATGAATTCACAAGTTTCCGAAATTTCGCAGTAAGTATTCACTGCTCGCTTGTCTCTAGCTCTCGTTGGGGGCCGCACAACGCCAGGTCGTGATTTTCGAGCTCTGTATGGCGCCGCGCATCTAAGTCGACAAGTCGCAAGTCCGAACTGGAGAAAATAGGGTGCGATGGCGAGAGGCAGGTGGACTGCTAGTGCGGACGATAACAAGTGCCACCGCTGGACGGAGGAGCGGAAAAGGAAGAGAGAGGTGAGAAGAGAGAGATGGCGGATGTGCAGGTGGGTCGCGGCGGCGGCGAGGCGCTACACCACCACGGACGGAGACCAATTTCAGAGATGATTTCGTAACCTTCCCTACCAGGAAGAAGTTTGGGACACACCCACCCTGTCACACGTAGGAACCACTTCTACCGAGTATTGGAGCGAATCCGAACGCATTGGAGAGTTAGCCTACGCGGCCCTCGAGCATCCCACTATCACGTTCCACGCCCGTTAGACCCTGAAAGACACTCACATACACACCACTGTTAGGCCAGGCGGGCACCGTCGGCGACGAGCAGAACTCCTCAGAGGCCGGCGGCGTCCGCCCAGTACCCTGAACCTTCGTCCTCACCGTCTACAACACTACGCTGAAGCGACAACAGAAATAAGCACAGCACATCACGCCTTCAGACGGCGGAGAGAGTAAGCATCGCGTTGTTAATCTCGCTGCTCGGAATCCCTCGAGGCACCCAGCAAGCCTGACAACGTTCGGCGGTGTTCCGAAGAACACCACTGGGGGCAAAAAACGTCAACAGACTTGCTCAGACGCACTCGAGTTGTTTGCCAAGCTCAGAAGCACAAACATCCTACGTATTATCCCCTGTAAGTTCCCCTGCCGATCGAGGCGCTCTGGAGCGCAATTCGTAACTCTCCTTACTCCGAATGTCCTTCCCCAGTGTCGGATTTATACTCGAGCTTGTGGCACATGCGTTTGGCCACATTAGACTTAACGCTGAACACGGGCGTTACAACATCGGCCGACGACCTGGGTGGCGAGGGCGGTGTGGGTGGCGAGCCGACGCGAGTGGGCTGCGGCGACTGGCGGCGCAACGGTGACGACGAGCGGCGCGGAGGTGACGACTGGCAAGGTAGAGATTCAACAACAGTGGCTGGAGTTGCCGCTGGCGGCGGAGGAGAATCCTCCATAGTCACTGGGCCACTTGACGCAGCGCCTGCTTCAAGTACGATCTGGGTCACAAACGAAGTGGTTGGCTCCTCAGGCGACAGCGAAGAGTCGTCAAACTCAACGCGTCGGCCCGAGCGCAGCGACGAACTGGTCGTCGACGACGAACCAGCCGATGGCATGTCTACCTCACAGGACGACTCTGTTTTCGAGTCGGGAGAAGTGCCTGACATGGGAGTCTGCGGAGAGAAAACGACCGCTTCCACGTCCCCCAATGAGAGCTCTCCAGCATCACGACCAGAGCTGGAGCTGGATGAAAGTCCCAGCCTCTGCCGGCCCGTGGTAGCGCGGGGGGCGCTCCCCGAGGAGGCAGAGCTACGTCCAGACGAGCTGGCAGACGACGAGGATACCTTGTACCCCTTCGAGGACACAATCGAGCAATGAGACACCTCGCATCGAGAAGAGCCTGAAGTTCCTTCCCTCACTGATACAGCACTGGACCGAGTAACTCCCGTACTCGTGGACGACATCGACTTCCCACTGCCGGACCGAGACGTTCCCACAGAGTGCTGCTTTTCTAGACGCCCGGCGGCCATTGGTGTTCGTTTCTGCTTTCTGGGGGTGGCACCAGACGCTCCCGGCCGCAACCGTGCGCCACCACGAGTCGACTCCACCGATCCACGACTCGACGAGCCAGCCGACGTGGCGAGCACCTCGACCGACGGTTGTGACGAGCCGGAGGAGTCCTCACCGCTGAAGCGAAGGCGTTCCAGCGAGCGACTCCAGCGCTCATCAGTGGGGTCCTGGCGAATCCGGAAGAACTCTGAAGACGAGTAAGTGGGCTGGCGGCCGGCACTGAGGTCAGGCTCGCTATACACGAACTGGAGAACATCTCCGCTGGCCACAGTGCGCATGAACACCTCAGAGGTGGCACGTCCCGAGGGGAAGCGGCGCGGAGTGGTCGGCATGGAGGCTGAGGAGCGCTCGCTCTCCTCAGGGACATTCTGTTGCGACTCCGCTTTGGTGGTTTCGGCGGTTTCGGCTGTGACTGTCAGATCAGCAGCCGAAGCCACCGAAGGGCCGTGGTCGGACCACGAGACAGTTTGGCTAGCAGGAAACGGATCGACGGCGACGGTGGTTACTGCCGTAGCAGCGGACACTGGGATCAGGTCTGGAACCCCGTCCGCGTCTCTTTTCTTTCCTTCACGTTCACCCACACCTTCAGCGGCGGCGTCTTCGTCCAGCGCGATGGTCGTGACGTACTTGATGTCGTCGCCTTCGGGACTCTCTCTGCACACCTCAGTACTGATCTTGGTGACGTACTGCGCCACTGAATCATGGGTTTGTTCGGACTCATGTTTGGGGCCGGCAGCGCCCGACAACTGGCCGGCGGGTTCTTTGTCCGCCCCTGGTACCACGGTGCAGGTCACAGCATCAGGTGATGAGTCGTACCCGAGCTCGAGCGTTGACGTCGTCACGGTCACCACTCCGTGCGTGCCTGGCTCTCCTGCCTCACTATCAACAGTGCGCTGAGGCGTCTGACTGTCAGCATCAGCTACCTCGGTGGTCAGACGCATACTGTCCTCCCACTCGTCCTCCGTCTTGTCCTTCGGCACGGTTTCTTTCGGCTTATCCTCCGCATCATCCCTAGACTGTGAGGCAAGGGTCTGTGAGGCACGTTGTACTTCGGAGGGCAGCTGAGCGCTCATATCGGCCACGAAGTGTTTTACCGTCACCTTCGCCGTATTTTCGGGTTCCTTTTGTGGTGGTGTTTCCAGAGTTGAACTAATTTCAGTAATTAATTTAGGTACTTCTCTTGATTCATCGTCCGTTGTCATCTGCTCTGATGTTATGTATTCGACACCCGACTCGTTAGCCGTCGTAGTTTGTGACATTCTTTGTGACACTATATGACCAAAAGTATCATGTGATGTAGCAGCGGAACGCACCTTGTCATCAGTGACTTCTTGTGACACATCAGACGACTGGATTGTCTCGATTGTGACCTGATCACTTGGGACACACGTTTCGCCTGCCATATTTGAGAACTCTTCCCTGACAACTAACACTTTCGGTTTGGTTTCATCTCCTGATGACAAAATCACCGTTTCCACTCGAGATTCGGTATGGCCCGATGACGTATGGGACTCAATGCACCTTGTTATCTCTGTTCGAGATTCCCCATGACATGATGCTGTGACATGAGACTCAGCTGAGGTTGTCGTCTCCAACGGCTGACGAGATGACGTGTCAACAACTGTCCAACTTCCCTGGGCCACTTCATCCTGCACCTCCCCTTGCAGCTGCTGGTTGTCCACGAGTGCCTCTAAGACATCATCCTTCTGCACTTGATATTCCTCTTCACTCTCACCATTTGTCTTTCCCTTTACTGCATCACGCTCAGTCTCCTGTTTCTCTACGGGCACCTCTATACTATCGTCTCCCTCGATCTGATGTTTGTCCAGCTCCTCGTCCACCGTGCCCAGTCCCTGTTTCATCATCACGATCAGCTCCTTGCTCTCCGCGAGTGGCGTCGGCGCCGAGTCCGGCGTCGGCGTCAGCTGAATACCCGGTCTGATCTCTCGCACCTCGCGCCGGATCTCTCTGGACATCTGCTGCACCTCCGCCAGCAGCGCAGTCAGATCTGCCTCAGTAAACTCCTCTATCTCTTTGTGTTCCACATGAGGCGCCTGCTCGGCAGCCTGTTCGTGTGGATGTGTTTGCGCCCGACTGACGCTCGGGTGCTCCACCGTGCGCGTCACAACAGTCACCCGCTTCCCAGTGCTCGGACGCTTCTCCACCCGGACGCGAATCAGCGCGCCTGGCTTCAGATATAGCGCCACCGGCTTCTCCTTGCTCGGGGTGCGCGGCGGAGTGGCGGCCAGAGCCTCGGCCAGGTCGGAGCTGAGGCGCTCCTGCAGCTCCTGTGGTGTCATAGACGAGTCTACCTGCGCCTGGCGGTTCGCACGGAACCGCGCCAGCTCTCGCGAGATGATCTCCTCCGCGTATAGCGTCTCGCTACGAGCAGACGTGTCGGCGGGAGGCGGAGGAGGGTCCGAAGCGAACACGTCCGGTTCCACCGCCGATGCTGATGGCTCAAATTTAGAAGCTGCTTCTTCAGCTGCTGCTGCGGATCCTTCTGGGGCAACGTCTGGTTTCGATGGCAAATGCAGAGCTGCGCAAGCATGCTCAGCTTCAAGCGCGGTTGCTGCAGCTTCAGGCGTGCTGCCAATGACATCCTCGACAGTGCCGACATCGGAAGGAGATTCTGACGCGGCCATCGTTGGCGAGTCCTCCTGCTGCTGACTGCTTCCCTCCTGCACCAACTCCGTCTCGTCACCAGACTTGGATGCTGCGTCTCCCAGCCATTCAGTGAGCACAGGCATCTCATCGTATTCGCCATCTGTGTCCGAGGAGTGGTCGTGTTTCCTAGCCACCCGCGGGGCACCGTCAGCGCCGAACGTACGATCCGACGGGGCCTCCGTCTGCGAGGAACCCAGATCCCAGACATGAGACATCAGCTCCTCCGTGTTCTCTTGCGGACTGGTTTCTAGCGCGACCATCACGGCCTCCGTCGGAGCCGAAGAGGACGAGGACTGCTTCTGCTGCAGGACAGAGTGACCAGACACCTCCTCCGTGAAGGAAACAGCTAGCGCTCCTAGTGGCTCTGCAGTCTCGCCGTCAATGTCCTCCGACTGACGCTCAGTTGTCTTGGTCTTCTGGTCTTCCACGAGTTCCTCAAGATATTCTTCTTGCTGACCCTCAGCTTGATATGTGTCGACATCCTTTGGTTTTGTTGGAGATTCTAGTAACGGTTCCGAGGCTAAGGTTGCTGACAGTCCTTCGTCACTCTGTAGCGTGGTCGAGTGCGTTTGGTACAAGACTTGGGGCTCCAAATGAATATACTGAAGTGCTTCAGCCTGCGCCATCATTTCCTCTTCAGTTGGACTATCTCTTTCAGTAACGTGAGTGGATTCTATTTCATGCTCAGAAGGAAAACAATCTCGTTCGTTTGATATTTGCTTAGAAGTAGCCTGAGCGGTATCAGTATCTTGCTCAGACATGGTTTGCTCTATGTCAGTGTCTTGTTCCGAAATGGTCTTCTCTATCTCTGTAAATGTTTCAGAGATTATCATGGTTTTCACGTCTAGTTCAGACATCTCTGTTTCTGATGTATAGACTGACTGCTTCATGTCAGCCTCTGGTTCTGAGATGATCTGCTTTGTTTCAGCATCTGGTTCTGAGGTGACCTCCTTGGTGTCAATCTTCGGTTGTGAGACGAGCTCCTTCTTCTCCATGGCTGCTTCTGTGGTGATCACCATGGTCTCTGAGCCCGGTTCGGAGATGATCTGTTTGGTCTCCACGTCCGTCTCAAAAATTGTCTGCTTCGTCTCCACGTCTGGCTCAGAGAGGATGAGCTTGGTCTCAGTGTCAGCTTCTGGGATAGTGTGTTTGATCTCTGTGTCAAGTTCAGAAATAGTTTGCTTTGTCTCTGTGTCCGATTTAAGGATACCCTGTTTGGTCTCCGCGACTGGTTCAGAGATGACCTGTTGGGTGTCTGGAATCAATTCAGATATGGTCTGTTCGGTCTCCGTGACTGGTTCAAAGGTGACATGTTTCGTCAGCGTGGCTGGTTCAGGTATGATCTGTTTAGTCTCTGGGATCGGTTCAGATACGATCTGTTCAGTCTCTGTGATTGGTTCAGAGATGGTCTGCTTGGTCGCAAGGCCGGGTTGAACGATGAACTGTTTGGTGTCCTGTTGAAGTGAAGTGGTTGAAGGCTCAGTATCCACATCCATCTCAGGACTGAACTGCCTGGCCTCAGTATCCAGTTCAGTATCGGACTGCTTGACCTCAGTATCAAGGTGAATATCGGGCAGTTTGGTCTCAGTATCTGATTCAGTATCGGACTGTTTAGCGTCAGTATCCAGCATAGTAGCAGATTGTTTGGCTGCAGTATCCTGCTCAGTATCAGACTGCTTGACATCAGTAACCAGCTCAGTATCAGACAGTTTAGTGTCAATGTGAAGTTCGGGACTGAAACGCTTAGTATCCGCATCAGGTTCGATGCTTACCTCCTGCGACACATCAGTGGATTGTTCTCGAACCGGCTGTACCGGGGGTAGTTTATCTGTATCGCGACATTGCTCAGCTGACCGAGCCTCTGCAACCAGCAGAGGCTCGTCAGCTTTATCGCCGTGTTTCGTTTCTGCAATCATACTTTCCAAAGTAGAAACCTCTGCTGCGATCAGAGATTGTGGACTAATGTCCGTTTTTGTTTCCTTAAGATCGGCACTATCCTCAGTTAGAGGAAAAGGAACGTCGCTCTCTTGAGGCATCTTATCTAAGCTTGATATCTCTGAGACCATCTGCTCAGTGTCCGGAGGCGACGCTGGGCCTGGTGCGCTTGCACCGGTCCCGGTCTCTGAAACTGTCACGGCCTGCATGCTTTTAGTCATCACCCCCTCTTCCATCGAACTCATGGACACCTTCTCCCATCCTGTGGAGCTCGTCATGACGGACGACGACTTCATGAGCGTCTCCCACTCAGCGGAGCTCTTGATCATCGCGCCCTCCATTGAGCCGACTTCTTCCCATCCGGCTGACGTAGTCATGGCTACTCTTTCCTCCGGGGTTCCCTCTGCTGATGCTGGAGACTCCCGTCGGTGCTCCTCCACGGCCGAGGGGGAGGTAGAGGACCAGTCGTCTGGGGCGGTGGGCGCAGACCGGTCCGCTTGGGGCGACAAATCCCATCTCTCCGCTTCGCCGCAGGCTGAGGGAGGCTGGCATGTTATCGAGCTAGGACTGGCTCCACCTCTCGGCGCCTCCGCGAACTCGTGCCTCGGATCGACCGGAGACTTGGCGCTCCACTCCGTGATCCTCCGCACCGTCAGACGGTCGTCACGACACGGCTCGTCGATGGACGACATGCGCGACTCGAGGTCCAGCTTGGGCGTGCGCCGCCCGCGCTCTAGTGTCTCCACGATCCTGTCGTCCGACTCGGAGATGGGCAGCGCGGCGGCTGCGACCGCGTCAACACACGCGAGCTCCGCCGCCACACGCCGCACCTCCATCTCCTCCTTAGCCAGCACCACGTCCAGTTCGTCCACGAAACGCGGCACGATCTCAAAGTCACCCGCAGTTGCCGGGTCACTGGAATCACACGGGCTGGACTCCTCTCCGACGGCTCCCTCCTCCTCGGGCCAGTCCACGATCTCCGGCATCGACTCCGCCAGGCTGCCGTCCACGCTCTCAGCGCTACACGGTCCCACGTCGGACGCCGTCGAATCCAGCACGTCGCGCGCCAGCAGGCCGGATCGGAACTGCAGCCGATTCGTCATGTGAATGACCTCTTCGACAAGCTCGGCGCGCACGGTCGTCTCGGTGCGCGACTGCGAGAGGAACTCCTCTGTCGGCGTTGGCTCAGCAGGAAGCTGCTCAGCAGTCTCGGCGGCGAGGGAGGACGAGCTGGACTGGTGGACGATGGTGCCGACCGGCCACTCAGCCGAGACGCGACTGCTGGAGCTAGCCGTCATCGCCTCCATCGACCCAGTCATCGCCTCAGGCGAGGCAGACGAGAGCACCTCGCCAGATGGAGCACCCTCGGAGTCGGCTGAGCCAGCCATCGACCCGGCCATCGGCTCAAGAGACGCAGCTGAGGGGTCCTCGATAGATGGAACACCCTCGGAGTCGACCGAGCGGACAGGAGATGAGGAATCAGGTCCCGCTGCCAGGACGTCCTCAACAACTTCAGCGACATCCTCGACGGGGGTGGCTGACGGTATTGGTCGTTTATCTAGACACGAAGACTCTGGTGACTCCACTGGGCTGGAGGGTGGTGTATGGCACGGTGACTGGTCTAGGACTGGATCAACTCCAGGAGCAGGTTTTTCGGGCTCAGAAGTGTCGCCTGGTGATAGCGACTGCGACACATCGCTAGTAGATTGTGCCTCAGCGATTTGTCTTGAAATTGCTTTCAAAAGATCTATTGGTTCTTGGTCCAGCAAAGGTTCGCTTTCAGGGGAGGACATTCCCACATCAGATGGTTCGGGTTGTGCTTCAGTTGACGGAGCAGCAGCCAAAAGAACAACTGGCTCGGCAACATGCTCTACCTGAAACTCAACTTCATGTGCAGTCGGAGCCCCGAGAGGCTCTGAAATCTCAAGTAGAGTCTCCCCTGGTAGCCTGAGGCCAGCCACCTCTGGTGACATTGTCTTTTCTTCTGGTGATTTTGCATCCTCCTCTGGCGAAGTAATAACCTCACCCAGCGACTTGACGCCCTCCTCTGGAGGTTGAACACCCTCATCTGGCGAATCTGTCAGTTTATTTGGCGACTGTACATCCGTCTCTGGCAACATCACGCAATCCTCTAGTGACTTAGTACTTCCTTCTGGTGACTTAAAACCTTCCATTTCTGGTGACTCATCAGATGTCCTCCCAGTAACCTCTACATCGCTTTGTCCAATACCGGACTCCATTTCCAACGCGCTAGCATCAATCAGATGATCAGGCGAAACCTCCGCCTTGCTGCCCTCAGGCACATCTTCGGACGATGCCTCCAATTCACCGCCCTGGGGCACATCTTCGGACGATGCCTCCAATTCACCGCCCTGGGGCACATGTTCGGGCGATGCCTCCAATTCACCACCCTCGGGCACATGTTCGGGCGATACCTCCAATTCACCGCCCTCGGGCACATGTTCGGACGATGCCTCCAATTCACCGTCTTCCGGCAGCGTGTGCGTCGGCGACACCTCTTCGGACGTCACCGCACCATCGCCAGCGTCCCACGGCTTCTTGGGAGGCTCAGACGACACCCACACGTGCTGGACCTCGAAGCTCTCTGTCAGCGAGGTCTCGCCGCTGGTGTGGGCTCGTCTCTCGGTGACCGGCGAGTGAGATGGTGAACCCTGGGAAGGAGTGTCCTCGACGATAAACTCAAACTCGTCATCTGTCTGCGCCTTGATGGAGGAGCTCGAAGAAAGCACCGCCTCCTTCGTCTCGCCTTCCGGAGGACTATCGTCCTCTGCAGAGGAAGAGGTTGCTGGGGCTGGAGACGATGATGGCAATACGACGCCAGCGGATTCAGGTGACTCCAGCTGGGTATCAACTGGGGATTCCGATGGAGTTTCTAGTTCATGCTTTGCCGAGAACTTTTCAACTTCCGTGTGGTCTGTAACGTCAGCAGCTGATTTCTCGTCGACTGCTTCAGTGACATCACTGGATTTGTCAACAGTCACTTCAGTGACATCAAGTGGTTCAGTCACGTCAGTGAATTCAGATGGTGCGTCATCTTTCACTTCAGTGACGTTAGTTGGTTTGGCCACTTGAATGACATCAGATGGTATGTTATCAGTCACGTCAGTGCCATCACGTTTGTCATCACCCATTCCAGTGGCATCAAGTGGTTTGTCATGCGCCACTTCAGTGACATCAGCTGGTTTGGCATCGGCCACTTCAGTGACATCAGCTGGTTTGTCATCAGTCACTTCAGTGACATCAGCTGGTTTCTCATGCGTCACTTCAGTGACAGCTGATTTGTCATCACTCACTTCCTTGACAGCTGGTTCGTCATCAGTGACATCAACTGGTTTGTCATCGGTTACTTCAGTGAAATCAGTTGGCTTGTCAACGGCCACTTCAGTGACATCAGTTGGTTTGTCATCGGCCTTTTCAGTAGCATCAGCTGGTTTCTCATCCGTCACTTCAGTGACATCAGCTGGTTTGTCATCAGTCACTTCAGTGACATCAGCTGGTTTGTCATCAGTCACTTCAGTGACAGCTGGTTTGTCATCAGCCACTTCTGTGATATCAGTTGGTTTTCCATCAGTCACTTCATTAACATCAGTTGGTTTTTCCTCAGTCACTTCAGTGACAGATAGTTTGTCATCAGTCACTTCAGTGCCATCAGTTGGTTTGTTTTCATCCACTTCAATGACATCAGCTGTTTCCGCCTTGCTGCCCTCAAGCACATGTTCGGGCGATGCCTGCAATTCACCAACCTTGGGCACATGTTCGTGCGATGCCTCCAATTCACCGCCCTCGGGCACGTGTTCGGGAGATGCCTCCAATTCACCACCCTCGGGCACATGTTCGGGCGATGCCTCCAATTCACCACCCTCGGGCACATGTTCGAGCGATGCCTCCAATTCACCGCCTTCCGGCAGCGTGTGCGTCGGCGACACCTCTTCAGACGTCACCGCACCATCGCCAGCGTCCCACGGCTTCTTCGGAGGCTCAGACGACACCCACACGTGCTGGACCTCGAAGCTCTCTGTCAGCGAGGTATCGCCGCTGGTGTGCGCTCGTCTCTCGGTGACCGGCGAGTGAGCCGGCGAACCCTGGGAAGGAGCGTCCTCGACGATAAACTCAAACTCGTCATCTGTCTGCGCCTTGATGGAGGGGCTCGAAGACAGCACCGCCTCCTCCGTCTCGCCTTCCGGAGGACTGTCGTCCTCTGAAGAGGAAGAGGTTGCTAGGGCTGGAGACGATGATGGCAAGACGCCGCCAGCAGATTCAGGTGACTCCAGCTGGGTATCAACTGGGGATTCCGATGGAGTTTCTAGTTCATACTTTGCCGAGAACTTCTCAACATCTGTGTGGTCTGCAATGTCAACAATTTCAGCAGCTGATTTCTCGTTGACTGATTCAGTAACATTACTTGATTTGTCAACAGCCACTTCAGTGACATCCAGTGGCTCAGTCACGTCAGTGAATACAGATGTTGCGTCATCTGTCACTTCAGTGACTTTAGTTGATTTGGCCCCTTGAATGATATCAGACGGTGTGTCATCAGTCACTTCAGTGACATCACGTTTGTCATCAGCCATTCCAGTGGCATCAGCTAGTTTGTCATCGGCCACTTCAATGACATCCGCTTCTTTGTCATCAGTCACTTTAGTGACATCGGCTGGTTTGGCATCAGTCTCTTCAGTGACATCAGCTGGTTTCTCATGCGTCACTTCAGTGACAACTGGTTTGTCATCACTCACTTCCTTGACAGCTGGTTCGTCATCAGTGACATCAGCTGGTTTGTCATCGGTTACTTCAGTGAAATCAGTTGGTTTGTCAACGGCCACTTCAGTGTTATCAGTTGGTTTGTCATCGGCCTTTTCAGTAGCATCAGCTGGTTTCTCATCAGTCACTTCAGTGACATCAGCTGGTTTGTCATCAGTCACTTCAGTGACATCAGTTGGTTTGTCAACGGCCCCTTTAGTGACATCAGTTGGTTTGTCATCGGCCACTTCAGCAACATCAGCTGGTTTCTGAACCGTCACTTCAGTGACATCAACTGGTTTGTCATCAGTCACTTTAGTAACATCAGCTGGTTTGCCATCAGTCACTTCAGTGACATCAGCTAGTTTGTCATCCGTCACTTCAGTGACATCAGCTGGTTTGTCATCAGTCACTTCAGTGGCATCAGTTGGTTTGTCAGCGGCCACTTCAGTAACATCAGCTGGCTTGTCATCAGTCACTACAGTGACATCCTCTGATTTGTCAACAGTCACTTCAGTGACATCAGCCGGTTTCTCATGCGTCACTTCAGTGACATCATCTGGTTTGTCATCGCTCACTTCAGTGACATCAGCTGGTTTGTCATCAGTCACTTCAGTGACATCAGCTGGTTTGTCATCAGTCACTTCAGTTACATCAGCAAGTTCTTCATCCGTCACTTCAGTGACATCAGTTGGCTTGTCATCCAAAACTTCAGTGGCAGTTGGTTTGTCATCAGCCACTTCTGTGATATCGGTTGATTTTCCATCAGTCACTTCAGTAACATCAGTTGGTTTTTCCTCAGTCACTTCAGTGACAGATAGTTTGTCATCAGTCACTTCAGTGCCATCAGTTGGCTTGTCTTCATCCACTTCAGTGACATCAGCTGTTTCTGCCTTGCTGCCCTCGGGCACATGCTCGGGCGAGGCCTCCAATTCACCGCCTTCCGGCAAATATTCAGGCGATGTCTCCAATTTGCCACCCTCGGGCACATGTTCGGGCGAGACCTCCAATTCACCGTCCTCGGGCACATGTTCGGGTGATGCCTCCAATTCACCGCCTTCCGGCAGCGTGTGCGTCGGCGACACCTCTTCAGACGTCACCGCACCATCGCCGGCGTCCCACGGCTTCTTCGGAGGCTCAGACGACACCCACACGTGCTGGACCTCGAAGCTCTCTGTCAGCGAGGTCTCGCCGCTGGTGTGGGCTCGTCTCTCGGTGACCGGCGAGTGAGACAGCGAACCCTGGGAAGGAGCGTCCTCGACGATAAACTCAAACTCGTCATCTGTCTGCGCCTTGATTGAGGGGCTCGAAGACAGCACCGCCTCCTCCGTCTCGCCTTCCAGAGGACTATCGTCCTCTGCAGAGGAAGAGGTTGCTGGGGCTGGAGATGATGATGGCAAGACGCTGCCAGCGGATTCAGGTGTTTGCAGCTGGGCATCAACTGGGGATTCTGATGGAGTTTCTGTTTCATACTTTGCCGAGAACTTCTCAACTTCCGTGTGGTGTGTAACGTCAAAAATTTCAGCAGCTGATTTCTCGTCGACTGCTTCAGTGAAATCACTTGATTTGTCAACAGTCACTTCAGTGACATCCAGTGGCTCAGTCACGTCAGTGAATACAGATGTTGCGTCATCTGTCACTTCAGTGACATCACGTTTGTCATCAGCCATTCCAGTGGCATCAAGTGGTCTGACATCGGCCACTTCAGTGACATCAGCTGCTTTGTCATCTGCCACTTCAGTTGGTTTGTAATCAATCACTTCAGTGACATCAGCTGGTTTGTCATCAGTCACTTCAGTGATATCAGCCGGATTGTCATCAGTCACTTCAGTGACAGCTGGTTTGTCATCACTCACTTCCTTGACAGCTGGTTCGGCATCAGTGACATCAGCTGGTTTATCATCGGTTGCTTCAGTGAAATTAGTTGGTTTGTCAGCGGCCACTTCAGTGACATCAGCTGGTTTGTCATCAGTCACTTCAGTGACATCAGTTGGTTTGTCAACGGCAACTTTAGTGACATCAGTTGGTTTGTCATCGGCCACTTCAGTAACATCAGCTAGTTTACCATCAGTCACCTCAGTGGCATCAGTTTGTTTGTCTTCATCCACTTCAGTGACATCAGCTGCTTTGTCATCAGTCACGTGAGTGATATCAGCTGGTTTGTCATCCGCCACTTCAGTGACAGATAGTTTGTCATCAGTCACTTCAGTAACATCAGCTGGTTTGTCTTCATCCACATCAGTGGCATCAGCTGCTTTGTCATCAGTCACTTCAGTGACAACAGCTGGTTTGTCATCAGTCACTTCAGTGACAGCTGGTTTGTCATCAGTCACTTCCTTGACAGCTGGTTCGTCATCAGTGACATCAGCTGGTTTGTAACCAGTCACTTTTTTGGCAGCTGGTTTGTCATCAATGACATCAGTTGGTTTGTCCTGACTTGCGTCTTTCTCTACGGCCGTGAAATCTATGACATCTTCAATCAACTTCCGTTCTGCGTCGTCAAATTGTTCGTCTTGGTCGAAGACTTCTTTGACCTCACTGTCACCTTCCACTGTTACAGCCGAAGCCTCGCGATCAGGCACTTCTTCCTGCGGGGAGCGTTTCTCCTCTGCTTCATCCACTTCAGCACCGCCGACCGGCCTCTGTGCTGCAGCCTCCGGTTCCAGCAACTCTTCCAGCACCCCCTGACGAGGAGCGTCCTCAGTTTCCGGGGACCGTGGCACCCTCTGAGGCGTACGAACTGCAGGCTTGTAGAACGAGTCGTCTATCTTCTCACCCGCCCAGTACGAGATATCTTCCGGCAGCGGCTTCGGTTTTCCAAACCGACATCCACCCAACTCCCCAACCTCCTTCGCCACGTCTAGCGGGACAGGTCTTACGGAATCGTTCTCATCAGGATCAGCGATAGCCTCGGGGAGATGCGTCACCAGTGTAGTGTCTGGGATCTCAGAAATCCTGGTGACATCGGTGACATCAATCACCTTTGTAACATTTGAGCGCGTATCAGTAGATACAGCAGCACTGGTGGCCTCAAAAACATCAGAATCTGTTTCAATCATCTCTGTAACCTCAGCACAAACTAGCGGTTTATCGAGTGTTTCGGTTGTCTCCTCGACTCTAGCAGCATCGTCCGAGTGCTGCTGACACGTATCAGGAGCACCCGTCAACTCAGAAGGAACAGAATAGCCAGTAATTGACGGAAGGGTTTCTGAAACCTCTGTGACCTTGGTAATTACAGAAGGTTCCTCACCAGCCTCCGTGCCTTTGGTGACATTAGTGACCACTATACCTTCGGAAAGCATATCAGCAGCTACAAGGTCAGTAGCCTCAGTAGCTTTCGTACCCTCGGTAGGCACTTCAGGATCCTTGTGGAACACAGTCGCATCGGAAACGTGGGAAGTATCAGGTTTACGAGAACCCATCTCAAAAGTATCCTCGGTAACACTAGGGAGTGGGTCCGCAGTCTCCGCTGATGCCTCAGACAATTCAGCTAACTCGATGATCTCAAAAGATTCATCCGCAGATTCACGCGCATCATCTCCCTCGGAAACCTCGATGGTGTGCGGCATGTGGACAGCCTCTGTGACCTCGGTAACATTTAGGGGCTGAGAAGACTCCTCCTTTGTCTCTTTGACCTTAATCACCTCAGTCTCCTCTGCTTCCTTCTCGGCCGGTTCCGGAATTTCAGTAGCATCATACGATTGCTCAGCAGCCGTTGTAACAAGAGTCACTTCATTAATGACCTTAGTAGCCTCAGAAGGCTTATCAGCCGTCACAGGATCTACAACCACATCGGAAACTTCGGATGGCTTCTCAACAGTCTCAGGAACCTCAGTAGCCTCAGATGGTTTCTCAACCCCTTCAGGCACCTTAGCTATCTCTGTGAACTCAGATGGCTTTTCAAATGTCTCAGAAATCCCTGGAACCAAACTTACCTCAGATGACTTCTCCATCGGATCGGAAACCTCAGTAGCCTCAGAAGTCTCATAAGAACTCTCAGCCGTCTCGGAAGCCTCAGACACCTTTATAACCTCATATGACTGCTCAGCCTTTTCGGAAACCTCAGTACCCTCAGATGCCTTCTCAACCGTCTCGGGAACCTTAGTCACCTGAGTAGCCTCAACATCCTCAGATGGCTTCTCAACCACCTCAGGAGCATCAACACTCTCAGATGGCTTCTCGGGCGTCTCAGAAACCTCAGTACCCTCAGATGGCTTCTCAACAGTCTCGGGAACTTCAGACACCTCAGTAACCTTGGACGGCTTATCAGACGTATGAGGAACCTCAGTAACATCGGATGGTTTCACAGCTGTCTCAGCAGCCTCACTAACATCAGTCAACTCAGATGACTCGTCAATGTGCTTGGCAACCTCAGTAAGCTCAGATGGCTTTTCAACCGTCTCGGAAACTTCAGCCAGCTCAGAAGCCTCAGTAATCTCATATGGCTTCTCAATCGTCTCAGGAGCATCAGTAATCTCAAACGGCTTTTCAGCCACCTCAGAAACCTCAGTAACCTCAGATAGCTTTTCAACCGTCTCGGAAACCTCAGTAAGCTCAGATGGCTTCAAGGCCACCTCCGGAACTTCAGATACTTCAGATGGCTTCTCAGCCCTGACACGAATGTCAACATCATCAGACACTTCGGATATTTTGTCACCAAGAACGTCAGGTACCTTTGTAACATCAGTTACATCAGTAGCCTCAATTGAGTCAGGTTCATAGCTAGCATTTTTAGGTCCTAAGTCATGTTTATCAGACAGAGCAGCACGTACTTTTTCACCCAATTTGCTGGCCAACAGAGCAGGACCAAGTACAACTGCTCCGGCAGCCATTTTTAGACCGGTCAAAACCTTGGATGGTTCTTTCTCTTTCGGTTCCAGTAGACTTACGTCTGTGTCCGCCTCGAATGGTTTGGTACGAACCTCTGCAATTTCGGTCACCTCAGTAAGCTCGGACGGCTTCTTAGTGGTCTCGAGAACCTTAGGCGCCTCGGTGACCTCAGACAGTGCCTCAGTCGTCACCAGTGCTTCGGTAGCCAGAGTATCCTCCAATGGCTTTTCAACCATTTCAGGGACCGCGGCAACCTCAGTTGGCTTCTCGGCTGTTACCGGCACCTCAGTAGCCTCAGCAGCCTTAGATGACTTCTCAGCAGTCTCGGAAATCTCAGTAATCTCAGTAGCCTTGGATGGCTTCTCGATTGTCTCAGTAACCTCAATGACCTCAGATGGCTTCTCAACCATCTCCGGAACCTCCGGAGCCTCTGATGGCTTCTCAACCACCTCAGAAACTTCAGAAACCTCCGATATCTTCTCAACAGTCTCAGGAATTTCGATCACCTCAGTAACCTCGGAAGGCTTCTCAACCCCTTCGGGAACTTCAGAAACCTTAGTAACGTCAGATGGCTTCTCAACCATCTCAGAAACCTCAGTAGCCACAGATAACTTATCAGATATCTCGAGAACTTCAGTTACCTCAGATGTCTTTTCAACCCCCTCGTCGGGAACCTCATACACCTCAGGCACCTCAGATGGCTTTTTAACCCCCTCCTCGGGAACTTCAGATACCCCAGGCACCTCAGATGGCTTCTCAACCCCTTCGTCGGGAACTTTAGACACCTCAGGCACCTCAGATGGCTTATCAACCCCCTCGTCGGAAACTTCAGACACCTTAGGCACCTCAGATGGCTTCTCAACCTCTTCGTCGGGAACTTTAGACACCTCAGGCACCTCAGATGGCTTCTCAACCCCCTCGTCGGGATTTTCAGACACCTCAGGCACCTCAGATAGCTTCTCAACCCCCTCGTCGGGAGCTTCAGAAACCTCAGAAACCTCAGATGGCTTCTCAACTACCTTGAGAACTTGAGATATATCGGTAATCTCAGAAGGTTTATCAGCCAACTCGGGAAATTCAGGGGCGTCAAGTGGTTTCTCATTCACCTCGGAAGCTTCAGATGGTTTATCTGTCAGATCGACAATCTCAGTCACAGCAGAGGGAATATCAGCCAGCTCGGGAATCTCGGTAATCTCAGATGGTTTCTCGGTCGTATCGGAATCCTCGGTAACCTCAGTAACGTGATATGGTTTATCAGCCACCCTGGGTACCTGAGCATCTTCATATGGCTCCCAAGCCGCCTCTGGAACTTCAGAAATCTCAGTAGCATAAAATGGCTTCTCAACCGTCTGGAGGAATGTAATAGCGTCAGTAGCCTCAGAAGGCTTCTCAGCCATCTCGGAAGCCTCGGAAGCCTCGGAAGCCTCAGCAGCCTCAGCAGCCTCAGATGGTTCATCTACCGTCTCGGGACCCTCAGTCACCTCAGAAGGCTTTTCAACCACCTCGGAAACCTCGGTAACCTCAAATGGCTTCTCAGGCACATCGGGAACCTCCGAAACCACAGACGGTTCATCAGTCATCTCCGGAACATCAGTAACATCAAAGGGAATATCAACCATATCGGGAATCTCAGTAATCTCAGAAGGTTTTTCAGTCATATCGGCATTCTCAGAAACCTCAGTGGCCTGATATGGTTTATCCGTCACCACCGGTACAAGAGCCGCCTGATGTGGCTTCTGAACCACCTCTGGAAATTCAGACACCTCAGTAGCCTCAGAAGCCTTTTCAGCCACCTCGGAAACGTCAGACACCTCAGTAACATCATGGAGCTTCTCAGTCATCTCCGGAATCTCAGTCACCTGAGAAGGCTTCTCCATCCCCTCAGAAACCTCAGTAACCTCAGTAGCCTCCGATGGCTTATCAACCGTCAAAAGAGTCTCAGTAGTCTCAGAAGGCTTCTCAATCGTCTCGGGAAGTTCAGCCACCTCAGTACCCTCAGATGGCGTCTCAGTCGTTTTCAAGACTTCAGTAGCTTCAGCAACATCTGATGGTTTCTCAGCCGTCTCCAAGAGTTCACTATCATCAGGCGCCCTTTCAGCCTCAACCACCTCAGTAACCTCAGAAACTTCAGACAGCTTTTCAGGTGACTCAGTAACCGGAGAAGCACCAGATGGCTTCTCAGCCGTCTCTAAAACTTTAGTCAGCTCAGTAGCCTCAGTAACCTCAGATGGTTTTTCAGACGGCTCAGAAGCTGCAGGCACCTCAGTAACCCCAATATCCTCAGATGGCTTCTCAGCCGCCACAGGAACTGCAGGCATCTCAGTAAGATCCGTCACCTTGGTGACTTGTAATAATTGAGGTTCATCGCTAATAATTTCCCGTGCTTCATCGTCTTTGTCAGACAATGCATCGCGTACCTTTTCACCCAATTTGGTAGCCAGAAGAGCCGGACCGAGAACAACTGCTCCGGCAGCCATTTTGAGACCAGTCAAAAGCTTGGATGGTTCTTTCTTTGTTATATCACTAGCACTTTCATCAGTGTCAGCTTTAAATGGTTTGATATGAACTTCTGCAGTCTCAGTCACCTCACGAGCCTCCAAAGGCTTTTCAGACACCTCGAGAACTTTAGAAGCCTCAGTAGCCTCAGCCACTTCAAAATCTTCAGACACCTTACGAACCTCAGAGGGCCTCTCAATCACCTCAGAAACCTGCGACAACTCAGTGACCTCAGATGGCTTCGTCTCCACCCCCTCCGGAACTTCGAACACATCGGTAACCTCGTATGGCTTCTCAGCGGTCTCGAAAACCTCCGTCATCTCATATGGTTTCTCAACCCCCTCGTCGGGAACTTGTGTTTTCTCAGTAATCTCAGAAGGCTCATCAGGTACCTCGGAAACCTCAGTAACCTCTGATGGCTTCTTAGCCGACTCGGAAATTACAGCCACCTCAGTAACATCAGATGACTTCACAGCCACCTCGAGAACCTCAGCAGCCTCAGATGGTTTCTCAGCGACCTCGGGAGTCTCGGCAACCTCAGATGGCTTTTCAACCATCTCCGGAACCTCCAACACCTCAGTAGGCTCAGACGGCTTCTTTTCAACCTGGTTCGGAACTTCAGACACTTCGGTAACCTCAGATGGCTTCTCAACCGTCTCGGGAACCTCAGTAATCTCAGATGGCTCATCAACTCCCTCTTCGGGAACTTTGGTTACCTCAGGAATCTCAGAAGGCTCATCGTCCCCCTCCTTGGGAGCTTTGGTTACGTCCGGAATCTCAGAAGACGTCTCAGACACCTCAGGAGCTGCACCCACCTCAATAGCCTCAGATAGCTTCCCTACCACCTCAAGAACTTCCGTTACCTGAAGAGCTTCAGATGGTTTTTCGGTTACCTCGGGAATCTCAGTAGTCTCAGCAATCACAGACGGTTTCTCAATCGTTTCAGAAACCTCAGTAGCCTCAGCTGGCTTCTTAACAGTCTCAGGAACTTCAGTAACCTTAGATGATGTATCAACCGTCTCAGGAACTTCAGACAACTCATTTACCTCAGATGGTTTGTTCCCAACCCCTTCAAGCACTTCAGACATCTCAGTACCATCAGCTGGCTTTTCAACCATCTCGGGAACCTCAGGAACCTCAGATAGCTTCTCAGATACATAGGGAACTTCAGACACCTTAGTTAACTCATATGGCTTCTCAACTGTCTCGGAAACCTCAATCATTTCAGATGGTTTTTCAACCTCTACGGCAGGAGTTTGAGCTATCTCAGTAATTTCAAAAGGCTTATCGGCTACCTCGGAAACCTCATCAGCCTCAGATGGTTTCTCAGTCGTCAAGCGGGCCTCAGACGGCTTTTCAAACACATCGGGCGCCACGGTCACCTCCAAAGGCTTCTCAGCCAACTCAAGAACTTCAGTAACATCAGATGGCTTTAAAGTCACCTCGGGAACTTCAGCAATCTCAGATAGTTTTCCAGCTGTATCCGGAACTTCAATCACCTCAGGTTTCTTATCCATCTCGGAAATCTCCGTCACCTTCGATGGCTTCTCAGACATCTCGGGGACCTCAGTAACATCAGAGAACACCTCAGCCACCTCTCCAATTTGAGTAGCCTGAGATGGTTTCTCAATCACCTTGGGCAATTCAGATATCTCAGTAACCTCAGATGGTTCCTCAGTCGTATCGGAAACCTCAGTATCCTCTGATAATTTCACAACTAAATCATCAACCTGAGGAACCTCAGTCGGCTTCTCAGCCGTCTCTGTAATCTTAGTCAGCTCAGTAATATCAGTAACATCAGATGGCTTATCAGCCGCCCTGGAAACTGCAAGCACCTCAGTAACCTCAGTAGCCTCTGACGGCTTCTCAGCCACCTCAGAAACTGCAGGCATCTCAGTAATGTCCGTCATGTCAGTGAATTGTAATGATTGAGGTTTGTCGCTAATAATTTCACGTGCTTCATCGTCTTTGACAGACAATGCATCACGTACCTTTTCACCCAATTTGGTAGCCAGAAGTGCCGGACCAAGGACAACTGCTCCAGCAGCCATTTTGAGACCGGTCAAAAGCTTGGATGGTTCCTTCTCTGTAAGATCACTAGCACTTACGACAGTGTCAGCTTGTAATGGTTTGATATGGACCTCTGCAAGATCAGTCACCTCAGTATGCTCCGCAGGCTTCTCTGCCATCTCGGGAACCTCAGTCATCTCAGATGGTTTATCAACCCCCTTGTCGGGAACTTGCATTACCTCATCAACCTCCGAAGGCTTCTCAGCCACCCCAGGAGCTCGAGACACCTCGGTAACCTCGGATAGCTTCTCGACCATCTCCAGAACTTCAGTTACCTGAGGAACCTCAGAGTCCTTCTCAGTCACCTCAGAAAACTCAGTAGCCTCAGTAATCTCAGATGGCTTATGGGTCGCATCAGACAACTCGGTAGCCTCAGAAAACTCAACGATATCGGGAGCATCAGTAATATCTGATGGTTTCTGAACCATCTCCAGAACCTCAGCGGAATCAGCGGGCATCTCAGTAACCTCATTTGTTTTTTCAACCACCTCGGAAACCTCAGCAGCCTCAGATTGCTTCTGAACAGTCTCAGAAACTTCAGACACTTCAGATAAATAAGATGACTTTCCAACCGTATCGGGAACCTCATTCACCTCAGAAGGCTTCTCGGTCAACTCAGGAATCTCAGATGGTCTCTCAGCCAACTCACAAACTTCAGTAACCTCAGATGGCTTTCCAACCGTATCGGGAGCTTCAGTCACCTCAGAAGGCTTCTCAGCCGAATCGGAAACCTCAGCAACTTCAGATGGTTTATCAGTCATCTCTGAAACATCAGCAACAACGAAGGGCATCTTAGCCACCTCAGGAATCTCAGTAACTTCATATATCTTTTCGACCACCTCGGGAACTTCAAACACCTCAGTAGCCTCAGAAGTCTTATCACCTACCTCGGAAACCTCAGCATCCTCAGATGGCTTCTCAACCGTCTCGTAAGCTTCAGACACCTGAGTAACATCAGATGGCTTCACAGACACCTCGACTACCTCAGTCACATCAGAAGCCTTCTCAGCCACCTCGAAAGCATCAGCAGCATCAGATGGCTTCTCAGCCACCTCGCGAGCTTCAGTAGCCTCAGATGGTTTTCTACCCGCATCAGAAGCCACAGTGATCTCAGAAGGCTTCTCATCCACCTCAGGAACCTCAGCAGCCTCAGAGGGCATCTCTGGCACATCAGGAACATCAGTAGCCTCAGATCGTTTCACAGTCACCTCGGCAACTTCGGAGTCTCGAGTAGCTGCAAATAGTTCCTCAGTCGTATCGGAAACCTCAGTAACCTCAGATGATTGTTTAACCAACTCAGTAGCCTGAGGAACCTCACACGGTTTCTCAGCAGTCTCTGGAACCTTAGTCAGCTCAGTAACCTCAGTAGCCTCAGAATCAGCCACCTCAGGAACTGCAGGCGCCTGCGTAAGCTCAGCAGCCACAGATGGTTTCTCCGTCATCTCGAGAATTTCAGCAGTATCAGAAGGCATATCAACCCCCTCGGAAATCTCAGTAGCCTCAGATGGTTTTTCAACCACCTCGGAAACTTCAGAAATCTCAGTGACTTCAGATGGTTTCTCAACCGTCTGGGGAACCTCAGACACCTCAGTAACACCAGCAGGTTTATCAGCCACCTCGGAAGCCTCAGCAACCCAAGATGGTCTCTCACCAGCCTCAGGAAGTTCAGCAACCTCACATGGTTTTCCAACCGTATCAGGAACCTCAGTCACTTCAGAAAGCTTTTCATCCAGCTCGGGAATTTCAGCAACCCCAGATGGTTCATCAGACATCTCGGGAACCTCAGCAACATTTGAGGGCGTCTCAGTCACCACTGGAATCTCAGAAACCTCAGATGGTTTCTCAACCGCCTCGTATACATCAGACGACCCAGTAATTTCTAATGATTTCTCAGTGGAATCGGAAGCCTCAACAACCATAGATGATTTTTCAATCAGCTCAATAGCCTGAGGTGGTTCATACGGCTTGTCAACAGACTCTGGAATTTTAGTCAGCTCAGTAACCTCAGTAGCCTCAGATGGGTTCTCAGCCGCCTCAGGAACTGAAGGCATCTCAGTGACTTGTAGTAATTGAGGCTTGTCGGTAGCAACTTCACGTGCTCCACCATCTTTGTCCGACAATACATCGCCTACCTTCTCTGCCAATTTGGTAGCCAGAAGAGCCGGACCAAGGACAACTGCTCCGGCAGCCATTTTGAGACCGATCAGAAACTTGGATGGTTCCTTCTCTGTTTGATCCCTAGCACTGACGTCAGCGTCAGGTTGAAATTGTTTTACACGAACCTCTGCAATCTCACCCAACTCAGTAACTTCCGAAGGCTTCTCAGCATCCTCTGGAACTTCAGTAATCTCAGATGGCTTCTCAACCGTCTCGGCAACCTCAATAACCTCAGAGATCTCGGAAGCTTCAGACACCTCAGTCACCTCATTTGGCTTCTCAAAGGTGTCGAGAACCTCCATCATCTCCGATGGCTGCTCAATCCCCTCGTCAGAAACTTGGGTTACCTTAGTAGTCTCACAAGGCTGAATATCCACCTCGGGAACTTCGGACACCTCAGTAACCTCCGATGGCTTCTCAACCATCTCGGAAACCTTACAAATCTCAGCTGGCTTTTCATTGGTATCGGAAACCTCTGTTACCTCAGAAGGTTTCTCATCAATCTCGGGAACCTCAGTAATCTCCGATGGTTTCTCAGTCATCTCGAAAACCACACCATCATGAAAAGGCTTGTAAGTCACCTCGTCAATATCAGTAATCTTAGATGGCTCCTCGACAGCTTCGGAAATTTCAGACACTACAGTAAGCTCAGATGGTTTCTCCGTCGCATCGGTATCCTCGGTTATCTCAGTAGTCTCAGAAAGTTTATCGGCAACCTCAGAAGCCTCTAATGGTTTTTCAGCCACCTCAGGCACCTCAGATGGCTTTGCAACCACACAGGGAACCTCTGTCACCTCAGAAGGTTTCTCAGTCAACTCTAGAATCTTAGTAATCTTGGATGGTTTCTCAATCCCCTCGGAAACTTCAGACACCTCAGAAGTCTTATCCTCCTCAACCTCGGGAACCTCTGTAACCTCAGATTGCTTCTCAACCGCCTCGAGAACTTCAGACACTTCAGTAACCTCAGATGGTTTCTCAGTGGTATCATCAGCCTCTTCAGTTATCTCAGTAATCTCAGAAGGCTCATCGGCTACCTTGGGAGCCTCAGTGCCTTCCGAAGGATTCTCAGTCAACTCAGGAACCTCAGCAAACTCATTTAATTTCCCAGTCATGTAGGGAATCTCAGCAGTATCAGAGGGCTTCTCAGCCACCTCGGAAATCTCTGTAGTCTCAGATGGCTTCTCAACCACCTCGGGAACTTCAGAAACCTCAGTAACATCGGCAGGCTTCTCAGCCACCTCGGAAGCTTCAGCAGCCTCGCAAGGTCGCTCAACCACCTCGGGAACTTCCGTATCCTCAGATGGTTTTTCAACCGCATCAGGAACCTCAGTCACCTCAGACGGCTTATCATCCAGCTCGGAAACCTCAGCAACCTCAGATGGTGTATCAGGGATCTGGGGAACCTCAGCAGCATTAGAAGACACCTCAGTCTCCTCTGGAGCATCAGTAACCTCAGATAGCTTCTCATGCGCCTCGGATACTTTAGACGCCTCAGTAATATCAAATGAATTATCGGTAGTATCGGTAACCTCAGTAATCTCAGATGATTGGTCAATCAACTCAGAAGCCTGAGGAACCTCAGATGTTTTCTCGGCAGTCTCTGGAACCTTAGTCAGCCCAGTAACCTCAGTAACCGACGATCGCCGATCAGTCTCCTCAGAAACTGCAGGCACCTCAGTAACCTCAGTAACCTCAGAAGCCTCAGATGGCTTCTCAGCTGTCTTGGGAACTGAAGGCACCTCAGTGGCTTGTAATACTTGAGGTTCATCGCCAGCAACTTCACGTACTCTACCCTCTTTGTCAGACAATATATCGTCTACCTTCTCGCCTAATTTGGTAGCCAGAAGAGCCGGACCAAGCACAACTGCTCCGGCAGCCATTTTGAGACCGGTCAAAAACTTGGATGGTTCTTTCTCTGTTAGATCTCTAGCACTGTCTGTGTCAGCTTGGAATGGTTTGTTATGAACATCTGCAATCTCGGTCAGCTCAGTAGCCTCCGAAGGCTTCTCAGCCACATCGGGGACTTCAGAGACCTCCGTAACCTCAGACAGCTTCTTGACCACCTCTTGAACATGAGTTTCCTCAGGAACCTCAGAGGGATTCTCAGCCACCTCTGGAACTTTAATAAGCTCAGACGGCTTCTCAACCGTCTCGGGAACCTCCGACACCTCGGTAACCTCAGATGGCTTCTCAACCGTCTCGGGAACCTCAGAAGCCTCAGAAATCTCGGGAGCTTCAGACACCTCAGTAGCCTCATATGGCTTCTCAACCGTCTCGAGAACTTCCGTCTTCTCCGATGGCTGCTCTATCCCTTCGTCGGAAACTTGGGTTACCGTCTCACATGGCTGAACATCCACCTCGGGAACTTCGGACACCTCAGTAAACTCTGATGGCTTCTCAACCATCTCAGAAACTTTAACAATATCAGCTGGCTTTTCAACCGTATCGGGAACCTCAGTCAACTCAGAAAGTTTCTGATCCACCTCGGGAACCTCACCAATATTGGATGGTTTCTGAGTCATCTTGGAAACATCAGGAACATCAGATGACATGTCAGCCCCCTCGGCAATCTCAGTAGCCACAGATGGCTTCTCAACAACCTCGGGAGCTTCAGAGACTACCGTAACCTCAGATGGTTTCTCCGTCGCCTCGGCATCCTCAGTTAACTCAGTAATCTCAGAAGGCTTATCGGCAACCTCGGGAACCTCAGAACCCTCAGAGGCTTTCGAGGCCACCTCGGGAACTTCAGGAGCCTCCGATAGCTGCTCAGGCACCTCGGGAGCCTCAGCTAGCTTTCCAACTGCAGAGAGAACCTCTCTTACCTCAGAAGCCTTCTCAGTCAACTCGGGAACCTCAATAGCCTTAGATGGTTTCTCAATCATCTCGAGAATTTCAGACATGTTAGAAGCTTTATCCTCCACCTCGAGAACCTCAGTAACTTGAGATTGCTCCTCAACCGTCTCCGGGTCTTCAGACACCTCAATACCCTCAAATGGCTTTCCGACCGTAATGGGAACCTCAGTCACCTCAGAAGGCTTATCAGCCAACTCGGGGACTTCAGCAACCTCAGCTGGTTTCTCAGTCATGTCGGGAATATCAGTAGCATCAGAGAAAATATCAGTCACTTCGGGAATCTTAGTAGCCTCAGATGTCTTCTCAATCACCTCGGAAACTTCAGTCCCTTCAGATCCTTGATCAGTAGTGTCGGCATCCTTAGTTGTTTCAGTATTCTCAGCAACCTCAGATCGCTCCTCAGCCGTTTCGGGAGCTTCAGATACCTCAGTAACATCTGATGGCTTCACAGCCACCTCAGAAACATCGGCAGCCTCAGATAATTTTTCAGCAACTTTGAGTACCTCTGATGGTTTTCCAACCGTATCAGGAACCTCAGACTCCTCAGACATCTTACCATCCACCTCAGGAACCTCTGTAACCTCAGATTGCTTCTCAACCGTCTCGAGAACTTCAGTCATCTCCGATGGCTGCTCAACTCCTTCGACGGAAACTTGGGTTACGTCAGTAATCTCACAAGGCTGATCAGCCACCTCGGGAACTTTGGACACCTCAGTAACCTCAGATGGTTTCTTGGTCGCATCGGCATCCTCAGTTATCTCAGTAATCTCAGATGGCTTATTGGCTACCTTGGATACCACAACAATCTCAGATGGTTTCTCAGTCATCTCGGGAGCCTCAGCAACATCAGGGGGCATGTCAGCCACCTCGGCAATGTCAGTAACCTTAGATGCTTTCTCAATATCCTCGGCAGCGTCGGACACCACAGTAACCTCAGATGGTTCCCCTGTCTCGTCGGCATCCTCAGATATCTCAGTAACCTCAGATGGCTTATCGGCTACCTCGGAAAACTCAGAAGACTCGGATGGTTTTTCTGTCATCTTGGAAACCTCAGTAGCATCAAAGGGCATCTTAGCCACCTCGGGAATATTGGTAACCTCAGAGAGTTTCTCAGCCGCCTCAGGAGCTGCAGGTGCCTCAATTACCTCAGAAGTTTGATCATTCACCTTCCGAACCTCAGCAACTTCAGATTGCTGCTCAGCCGTCTCGGGAACTTCAGACACATCGGTAACCTCAGATGGCTTTCCTACCCCAGTGGGAGTCTCAGTCACCTCCGAAGACTTCTCAGCCAGCTCGGCGAACTCAGCAGCCTCAGATAGTTTCTCAGTCATGTCAGGAACCTCAGAAACATCAGAAGGCATCCCAGACACCTCGTGAATCTCAGTAACATCTGATGTCTTTGCAACCACCTCGGGAACTTTCGACACCGCAGTAACTTCAGATAGTGTATCAGTGGTATCGAAATACTCAGTAACCCTAGTATCCTGAGATGGTTTTTCAGTCGCCTCCGTAGCCGGAGCAGTCTCAAATGTCTTATCATCCAAATCAGGAACTTCAGACGCCTCAGTAGCCTCAGATGGCTTTTCAACCGTCTGGGGAACCTCAGACACCTCAGTCACATCAGCAGGCCCCTCAGCCACCTCGGAACCCTCAGCAACCTCGCATGGTTCCTCAGCTACCTCGGGAACTTCAGTAACCTCAGATGGCTTTCTAACCGTATCAAAGACCTCAGTAACCGCAGATGGTTTCTCAACCACCTCGGATACTTTAGACGCCTCAGTTATCGCAAATGATTTGTCAGTGGGATCGGAAACCACAGGATCCTCAGATGATTTTTCAACCAACTCAGTAGCCTGAGGTGCCTCATATGGCTTGTCAGCAGACTCTGGAATTTTTGTCAGCTCAGTAACCTCAGAAGCCTCAGATGGTTTCTCAGCCGCCTCAGGCACTGAAGGCATCTCAGTGACTTGTAGTAATTGAGGTTCATCGCTAGTAGCTTCACGTGCTTCATTGTCTTTGTCAGACAATACATCGCGTACCTTCTCGCCAAATTTGGTAGCCAGAAGAGCTGGACCAAGGACAACTGCTCCAGCAGCCATTTTGAGACCAGTCAAAAGCTTGGATGGTTCCTTCTCTGTTAGATCCCTGGCACTTACGTCAGTGTCTGCTTGGAATGGTTTGATATGAATCTCTGAAATATCAGTCACCTCAGTAGGCTTCACAGCCACTTCGGGGACATCCCACACCTCAGTAACATGAGGTAGCTGAGGTAGCTTCTCGACCAACTCAAGACCTTCATTTTTTTCAGAAACCTTAGAGGGCCTCTCAGCCAACTCGGAAACCTCAGTAACCTCAAGTGGCCTTTCAACCGTCTCGGGAGCAATATACACCTCAGTAATCTTAGATGACTTCTTCTCAACCTCTTCCGGAACTTCACCTACCTCGGTAACCTCAGATGGCTTTTCCATCGTTTCAGAAACCTCAGTAGCCTCAGAAACCTCGGGAACTTGAGAGACATCAGTAAATTCAGATGGTTTCTCAACCGTCCCGAGAACCTCAGTCATCTCTGATGGTTGTTCAGCCCTTTCGTCAGGAACTTGACTTATTTCAGTAGTATCAGAAGGCTTATCGGTTACCTCGGAAACCTCAGTATCCTCAGATGACTTTTCAGCCGTCTCGGGGACTTCAGACAACTCTATACCATCACATTGCTCCAAAGCCACCTCGGGAACCTCAGATGGCTTTCTAACCGTATCGTGAACTTCAGCCACCTCAGAAGGCTTCTCAGCCAACTCAGGAGCCTCAACATCCTCAGATGGTTTTTCAGTCACTTCAAGAACCTCAGCGAAATCAGAGGACAACTCATCCTCCTCGGAAATCTCAGCAACCTTGGATGGCCTCTCAACCACCTCGAGAACTGCAGACACCTCAGTAGCCTCAGGAGGCTTTCCGACCGTAATGGGAGCATCTGTCATCTCAGAAGGCTTATCAGCCAACTCAGGTACCTCAGAAGCCTCAGGTTGCTTATCAGTCATCTCGAAAATTTCAGCAACATCAGAGGGCATCTCAGCGACCTCGGGAATCTCAGTAGCCTCAGAAGGCTTATCATCCACCTCGGGAACTTCATCAACCTCAGATGGTTTCTCAGTCTCCTCGGGAACTGCAGGCACCTCCGTCACTTCAGAAGGCTTGGCAGCCAACTCGGGAATATCAGTAATCTCAGATGGTTTCTCAGCCTCCTCGGGAACTGCAGGCACCTCCGTCACCTCAGAAGGCTTGGCAGCCAACTCTGGGACCTCAGCAGCCTCAGATGGTTTCTCAGCCTCCTCG
>JARBER010000029.1:0-43798 GCA_030265075.1 Balanus glandula | reverse complement strand
ACTGGAGCGTTCCTCTTGAACCATATGAAGCCAGTAACGGGCTTAATTTGCTCAAATATATAAGGAGAACATTTTTGTATGTTCTTTAAGTCCCTTTCTATGATCAGTTTTCTCAAACAGAGGGGCTCGCAAATCGGGCGGGGTCGCAAATAGGATACTTTCCCCTACTTCGAATTCTAACAGATTTGTTTTACCTATAAGATGACATATTAAAAATGCGTTCCAAATATTCTAGATGAATAATTGTACAGTTTTGAGGAGAAACGTTCTTACATGTTCGTTGAATGTTGCTGGATCTTTGGTACTTGAACAAAGCATGCCTCCCTCTGGACATCCCCTAGGTTTCAATCTGAACAGTTTCACCTCAGAGACACCAAATATGTATACTCAGACATTCTGAATATGTCAAATGTCCATTATCGCAGCTCAGGACCCCGACCGCTTTATTATTTATGTTCTGCATTATACTTAATGTATAACATCTCTGCATACTCGTGTACATAAGATTTTCGTTACGGTAGCCTCTTCTGAAAACTGTCAAAATGTATAGCTGTATAATACGCATTGTTTTGAAAATTTACCGTCAGATATGAACGATGTGGACGTTGTGTATGAACGTCCATTATGAACGTTAAAAGCCATGGTCACATCTGACAGTTAATTTTTAGCTCCCTCTTGTGGAGACAACATTATATAAATCACCACGAGGGCAAATCCGGATTTCCTATTGTCACGGGTTCGTGGCCCTAGACACACACTGATACCTCCTACAGTGAACTGTGACTCTGACAGCCTGTCGTCAAATACATAAGATAAAAAAGATACGATGTTTTTGTTTCCGAAACGGAGATGAGATCATGATCCCAAATTTCAGTTTAAAACTGGGGACTTGGCGCAAATTTGTAGCACTTACCAAAAGCAGCAGCGAGTCTTTCCGGTGTTTATCTTTAGTCCGGGAACCAGGCATCCAGAGAGGTCAATGTGCGACCCATTTGAGCAGACGTTTTCAAATTATTATTTTATTGGCCTTCTGTCTAAGCTAGAGCCATTCATGGAATGGAAATTCCAAATAGATATGGAAATGAAATGGAAATGGATGGAAATGGGACAAACTTTTGGGTAATTCATGGAATGGAATATATTTAGATTGGAATGAGACAGGCCATATCATTTTTAGCACTAAAAACAGTTAAATATGAGCTTTGTTGAATTTGGTGGAAATGGATGGAAATGGGAGCCCAATTAAATATCAATATGGAATGGAATGGACTTGGATCTGGCTGAATGGGATGGAATGGGATGGGAGCTGAAAATATGTTCCATGAAGGGCTCTAGTCTAAACCAAGGCAGCAGAGGTTCCCTTTATAAGCCAGCACTAGTATTGATGCGTGGTTTCGCACGACTGGCAGGCCGGATGATCCCGCTTTATCGCGGCCTGATGTACTATTATGTGTTCGTCATGTGACGAGGTTGCTGTCGGGAAAGGTCGAAACATCGCTATGCCCTCGTGCATTGTGCAACGATAGCAATATATCTGGGGTGCTATGATAAAATTGGACTTTTTTGCTTTTTGGGCGGCGCTGGAAGATTCAGGAACAATTATGAAGATTGTATATCAGCTACTTTTACAATATGAGACAGCATGAGATGGAGCACGAGCTATGTTACAATCTTACAATGTTGTGGAATTTAAGCAGGGCCAATCTTTTGACAGGTAAACAACGCCGTTTTCAGTTGTTACTTTCGACAGGGTTTGCACACATGTACACAAATAAACGGAAAAAGGCACCAAATCCTATCAATATTCCCCCAAGCATGTCAAACGTCCTTCGTCTTGCATGCAGCGCCACCTGGCAGGCAGCTAGTTTCCTGGATGGACTGAATCCGCCCAGCTAGTTTCTACATTCGTCTCACACAACCAGCCTGCTCGCAGTTCAGCCTCTGCCGGCCTCCAGGCCTCCTAGTGAGCGTCGCAGCGGCATGCTCCTAACGCTTGCCGGCAGACGGCTCAATAACACTCGGGTTCTGTCCTGTGTTCGCTGTCCCTCACTGGCCCATATCGCCCGCAGGAGACCAGTCCCGAGGACGTGCTCCCCGATCAGGAGACAGCCAAGAAGCCGGACGGTGCGCCCGAATGGCAGGGCTTCAAGCTGAAGAAGGTCGTCAAGCCGGAGGAGGAGGACGTGCTGACGAGCATGACGCTCAGCCGACCCGATCGCGTCCCCACGACGGAGCTCGAGTTCAAGGAGGCGAAGGGGAAGACCCCCGCCGAAGAAGACGCCCAGCCGTCGGAGACGATAACCGCTGAGAGCGAGGAGGAGATACCGGGCGAGGCAGGTCCGAGTGAGGATGAGAAGGATGAAGACAAAGTCACCGTCAAGAAAGTCAAAAAGCGGAGACCGAAGAAACGTCCTGAAACTGGCGAAGAGGTGCCAGTTACGACCCCGGAGACGGCAGACACGCAGGAGGGCCCGACACAGCCCGATCGGCAGCGGCCGGAGGTGAGTCGGCTGCAGATCTTATGCTGTCAGTGATAGCGGGCAAAATATTTGTTTTCGAGTCCAGCATTATGCAAAATTGACACTGTTAATGAAAAAGGTGCAGTTACCTCTTTATGTAAGTGCATGTATTAGCTTCAACAATTTTGTAGATACAATAGCTTAACAATTATAATGTATAATGTTGTTAATAATTAAAAATAATTGTATTGATATTGGATATATTGGTTAATTTTTAAGCTCACTTCGGCAAGGATCATGATTAGTAATCATATTGAAAATAATTAGTGATTGTATGAAATTATGCCACGATGGCATTCTCAAAATATAGAAGTTAAAGATTACTTATGTGCTTACATCTATCAACGTTTCAGACAATGTATGATAGAAATAGGAATCAATTTAATTTAAAAGTAAAATTACATGTTGCACTGCATGCAGAGCACTCGAACTTTAAATAGAAGAAAAATGAACACATTGTACTGAAAATAAGAAAAAAAATCTTAAGTAGGTATATCTTACCAGTACCGTAATCAAGACAGTATTTGTGTAAGGTCTCTGTGGAAATGTGATAATAAAATCATCCGAAACGTCGAAGGAATCATTAAATATGTCTAGCATTGTCTTCACAATATTAACTGGTAACTGACTCATAAAAGTTAAATGTTGCGAAAGTTACAGTTACTGACTACTAGCGTTCACATACTAATTTTCCTTATGTCTAATTTGATAACTCAGTATGTGTATCTGTTTCGTTTGAGCACTGGTCCCGACAAACTGCATGTCTAATGCCTCATGCCTAAAATTAATCATTCCAGGAGGATAAGGATGCGAAACCGAAAAAGCCAAGGCGCGGACGTCAAATGGAGCCAGACACTCCTGAATGGATAGACTTTTCCTTGAAGCCCGTAAAGCAGATCCCTAAAGACGAGGAACAGGATACAATGGAGACCGTAGAGCTAAAACCACTTAGCGATACGGAGGAAGATTTGGTCACTAAGGACAAAACCGATAAAAAACCAGAGCGCCCAGAGGATGTGGAGAGGGCTCCCAAAGACACTCCTGATACTGAACTAGAGAAATCCAAGAAGCCAAGGAAGAAGAAGAAAACTAAAAAGGACACTCCTGACGAGTTGCCAAAAGCAGATGAGGCTGAACTTACATCACCGGACGAGCAGGTTTGTTATTATTTCCGCAACATTAAGAACTCTGTTGTTACTACTGCGCAATGCTGAGTTTCCACTCAGTCCACCATGTTCAGCCACTAGTATCTCTACTCAGTTACTAACTGTGCTTGCATTAATTTTAATGCTCAATTGTTGCAACATATTAAGGTTGATCGTTTTCAGAACCGATGGTCTGTGGTAAGCGCATAACCAGCCAAGGGTGTTAAACGTTTCAGGAAGCGCCGCAGCCGATCGAAAAAACGCATTCTGAACCGGAGGAGCCGGTTCAGCCACAGGACAGCAGACCAGAGTGGCAACAGGTCAAGCTGAAGAAGGTGGAAGTGCAGGAGGAGGAGGACGCCATCACCTCCCTCATCATGACGCGACCCGAGCGCATCCCGACAACCGAACTTCCTGACTTCACTAAAAAGCCGAAGAAACCGGAAATCGGAGAAACGCCTGAGGAAGAGGCGCCCACAGAAGAAGCAGTTCCCGAAGAGGAAGCACCAACAAAGAAGACCAAGAAAACAAAAAAGCCAAAGAAGCGTCCCACAGAGAGTGAAACTTCAGAGATGCCTGCCGAAGGCGTTGAGCAGGAGGAACCAACACGTCCAGAGGCGCCCTCAGAAGACACTTCAGAGGAGAAAGCAGTCCCTGTGAAGCCCGTTTCTGACCAAACGACAACAGATGAGGTTAGTGGTTTACTGGTGTATTATAGATACAGTTTTAAATACAAATCAAGTGTTTTCACATAAATAAGCACATAGTGATGCCAGAGATTTCACAACCAGACTCACATGTGAATAAAGTATGATAGTATGTAAAAGCATTCAACATTTCACTGGCCCTGTCACCATGAAATCACTACCCTGTCTGAAGATTTTTAATCCCATTTTTACACCCAATTTATATCACAACTGATCTATAAAAAGAGCACCCAACCAGTGCCTCAAAAGAAAAAAAAATATAACGATACATTATTTTGAAAAACAACTAGAATACTCGACTTAACCATCTGTAACAGGGCCAATGAAATCGCTTTGAGATGTAAAGAGACTCTAACAGCTTTCCACGTAGCTTCGTGAAATATAAAACAACAGTGTGCATGTTTGCAATAAATAGACATGTCGCATAACAAAAATATAACCAACGTTGCAGACCATGCCAGAACAACAGAAGAAGCCTAAAAAGAAAAGGCGTATCCTTCCGGAGGAAGGTCAGCCAGATTGGGTAAACTTCTCACTCAAGCCTGTTACGGCAGTCCCCAAAACGCTTGAAGCAGAGGACATGGAGACGGTGGAGCTCAAGCCAATACCGGACATTGATGAGGATCACCCCGAGGAGCAGAAGCCAAAACAAGAACAACTCGAGTGGGAATCCCTAGAACTTAAACAAATCGAAAGTGTTGATAGGCCGACATTAGAAAAGCCTAGAAGCATGAAAGTCGCGCCTCTCAAAAAGAAAAAGAAACGTACCAAGAAAGTGGATGGACCGAGCAAGGACCAGCCAAGTGATACAGAACATCCACTTGAAGACGTGCGATCACCAGCAGAATCTGATCTAGAGTCTGCGCCAGAGGTTTGTCGCGCGTTTTGCAATTGTATTGAACTTGTGCAGGTTGTGTGTTATAATCATGGACTTCTGACGAGCGGTCAAAGATAACTCGAGCGCCTTGAAATAACCTGTTTTTACATCGAAGTTAAGCAAACATGTTTTGTTCTGCCATTTTATTTTGACGGAAATGTTGATATTTGACAACTCACAGTTTGTTTCTGCGCAGATATTTTGTAACAATGCTTTGACGTGCCGTATTATTACCCACATAATATTACGTCGATAATGTATACTAATACATAATCGGGAAAAAATGTTAATATCCACAGGAACAACAGAGTTTCAGCAACAGTAGCGGGTGTAATTCGACGAGACAAAAGGATTGTGCTATGTGGAAACTTTGTGCTGGTCGATTAAGGTGCCGAAGAGTAATGGAAAAATATGCCTACATAATGCACTAAGTTTCTATTGTTTGTAAGATCGCATCACATCGCCTGTAAACTTTGGAAAGTGTAAACAAATTATGAACATGTCTGTTGTAGATTGCAGTAAACATTCAACCGATAAGACAAATCAACCTCATCTAGTTCTGTTTCGTAATAGCTTCTGAGCTTCATGCAAATGTGACTTATATTATTATAACTGAATGGTATAGATAATATTTATATTATAAGGTCAGGTTCACCTTACCCAACAAATTAACCGTGAGTTTTACCAATACCTACAGGAATCGGACGATGTCAAGGAAAAGAAACCCAAAAGAATGGGTCCCGCAGATGAGGAGACGCCAGAATGGCAGAACATCCAGCTTAAACCTGCTCAGCGTGTCACGAGAACCACAGAAGACGACATGGAGACAGTAACACTCAAGCCAGTAGAGCAAACAGACGAAAGGACAGTAGTTGAAATCGTGACAACAGAGGACAATACGGTTACGACGCTGGAAGAAGAGATCTCCGAAGAACAGAGGCGTAAAAAGGACAAGAAAAGGAGACCGAAGCGCCCCGAGGAAACAAAGCCTGAAACTGAAACAAGGGAAATTGTCAGTGAAGTGGTAGAATCCGTTGAAACAGTGTCGGATGAAGAGGAAGTTACAGAAGAAACTACAGTTACCACAACAAAGGCAAGGAAGGGTCCCAAGGACAAGCCGTTTGAAGAAGAGATACAAGAAGTCAACGTAGATGTTCCGGAAGAAAAGGAGCTAGTTCCAGAAGAAAAGACACCCGAAGAATGGAGACGAATGAAAGACAAGAAAAAGAAGCCAAAACGTCCTCAACAAGATCAGCCTGAAACTGATATACCGAAAGAAACTACTGAAATCACTGAATCCGTTGTTGAAGTATCTTCAGACCAAGAAGAAATTATAGAAGAAACCACGGTCGTCACAAAAACAAAAACGTCACCGCAGGACAAACCATTCGAGGAAGAGGTGCATGAAGTTGACGTAGATATGCCAGAAGAGAAAGAGTTGAAACCACGGGAAGAGACATCTGGGGATTGGAGAAAGAAGAAAGACAAGAAGAAGCCCAAGCATCCAAAGGACGAGAAGCCTGCACCGGAAACAAAGGAAACAATTACAGAGTCTGTTGTTGTAGAAGAGATTTCAGACCAAGAAGAAACAACTGAGGAAACTACAGTTATCACTGAAACGAAGAAAAAGGGGCCAAAAGAGAAACCGTTTGAAGAAGAAGTACAGGCTCCAGAAGACATAAGCATAGTAGAAGTAACTGAGATAAAGGAAACTGTAACAGAAGTAAGTTCTGAAGAAGAGGAAGAAGAAATTATTGAGGATACTACGCTCCTCACGAAATTAAAGAAAAGAGGACCAGAAGAAAAACCATTTGAAGAGGAAGTGCAGGAAGTTGATGTCAATCTACCGGAAGAGCAGGAGTTGGCTCCCAAAGATGAAACGCCGGAAGAATGGAGGCGCAAGAAGGACAAGAAAAAGAAAAGGCCAAAACATCCAAAGTCCAGCGATTTCTCTGACAACGTTGCTGAAGATATAGTGCCGACAATGCCGGACCAGGTCAGACGCTTTTCTGGTAGCCAGCTTCATTTTTATGTTGGTGTGTTACAAACTGGTGTATCTTAACTGCTCTTTTACCACATGTATTGTATTTAATTTGTACTAAAACAAATGTATAACACCAATTAATTAGAGCTATTTGTATGATCCATACACTACAAGTATGTGAGACATCTGGTGATCGACTGATAAACATAATTACTTTTTTCGCCAATACGTTTGTCTAAATAGTATGTAATATCATAAGGAACGGAAATAATTGTATTTCAAGATAGCTTTACCTGGTGATCTTGCGTTTAGCAACAGCGTTAATTTCTTACTCAAATAACAGTACATTACACTTTTGGAGTCGGTCTTCTTCGTGTGTAATCAACAAAAAATACGATAGACATTTTACCAAACATTTACCATAGCAATCAGTCGGACTTATCTTGTTTATATTGAATAGAGATGCTACGACTATATCACGATTACGCTCTGCATATCATAATACATGGTGTACAGGCGTAGATGTGATAGGCGTTTTTCCGATCAACTGACTCAAGTTGTAAATGGTATTTTGCTTCAATGTCGTATAAAGGTGGCCGTCCACTGCACTCGCGTCATCGCTTAACGGCAGAATTTAACATGACAGCCTATGGGAAGCGCGGTGAACGCGGTTAGGCGTAAATCAGCTGACTTTCCATATGCTCTCATGTTAAATTCAGCCGTTAGGCGATTAGGCGAGTGCAGTGGATGTCCACTTTAAGTTGATTTGCACGATCTGATTCATTGAATAATATGCTTTTCAGGGTGTCAGTTTTACACTCGATATTTTTCAGGGCTTGTTTGTATTGATGTGACTTATTTAAATATGTTTTTCAGACTGCATGCTTTAAAAAGTGTAAGTGCTGCAGTAATTATTTACATGATTTTGTAACAAAGGGACTTTTTTCATTAAACCTAAAAGACATGAACCTTTATTATTATGAATAACTCTACTAACAGAAATCATGTTATATTTTACTTCGCCTACGTCCGAATAGTAATCATGGTTAAAGACAGATGGACATGAAGATAATATGGATCTCAACCGACATTAATTGTTGATCGAAGGACCCAGAAACGGCGGTGTCAATGCTCAATGCCTATATGATTAGGTCATGCATACTGAATACATTATTTGCAACCCTCTTGTTTGACTACGAATTGTTACCAGATTAGCTGATATTAGGTTAGTAATCTTGCTCAAACATGATTTATTTTATGACATATTTGCAAAGAACTATGTATAATCGCCAAGTTCGGAAGACATTACAAATAGTTTTTAACCACCCTTCTCCCTTAGTCGTCATTTCAATACTGTACTATAAACTGACCAGTGCATGTGGGAAAAATTGCAGGCAGTACCGGTGGCTGACGAGGTGGACATCCCAGAGGTCAAAGAGAAGCCCGATGTTCAGCTCAGAACCGAACAAGTGGACCTCAGGGAGACCGAAGAGCAAGCCAAACTTTTGGTTGAGGAAACAACGGAGCATGAGACAGTAGAATCATCTGAGGAAGTCATCGTCACCGAGGAAGTAACAGCAGAGGAAACAAAGGTTGCGATTGAGGAAGATGAGACTGAGGAAAGTGAGATAATAACTGACACCAAAGTCACAAAGAAGAAAAGGCCAAAGAAGCCGGAGGTTCCTCAAGAGAAGCTAGAAAAGCCAGAAGCTCCTGAAGAGAAGCCTTTTGAAGAAGAGGTACAGGAAACGAATGTCGATTTCTCAGAACAACAGCCTGTCGGGGAGCAACCAGAAGTTTGGCAGAGAGGTAAGCCAAAAAAGAAAAAGCCAAAGCGTCCTGCAGCTCCTGAGGTTCCTGCGGACGAACCAGAAGGAGTGCCTGAGCAGAAACCTAAGGAAAAACCTGAAGAAAAGCCGGAGGAAAAACCTGAGGTTTCCGAACAAAAGCCGTTTGAAGAAGAAGTCAAAGAAACAGATGTTGACATCAAGGATGAACAGCCTATTGCCGAAGAACAGCCCGAAATATGGCAGAGAGGTAAACCAAAAAAGAAAAAGCCTAAGCGTCCTACCGTTTCTGAAGCTCCTGAAGAGGTTCCTGTGAAAACGGAAGAAAATGTTGAAGATGAAATAGTGGAAAAATCTGAAGTTGAAGTGACACGTGAGGAAAAGGCACTTGAGGAAGAGGTTCAGGAGTTGGATGTCGCCGACAAACTGAAAACCGAGACAACAAAGGTTACTTTGGAGGAGAAGATTAGCACAGAGGAGACCGAAGAGGTCACTGACACCAAGGTAACTGAAAAGACGGTGAAACAAAAGAGGCCCAAGATTCCTGAAGAAAAACCAGAAACAAAACCAACTACTGAAGAGAAGCCAGAAAAACCAGAGGACATCGATGAAAAGCCACTGGAAGAGGAAGTTCAAGAAACATATATTGACGTTACGGAGGAGCAGCAGATTGTTGACGAGGAGACAGGAGTATGGCAGAGAGGCAAGCCAAAAAAGAAGAAATCAAAACGACCTGCAGCGCCTGAGGTACCTGAGGAAAAACCGATAGAGATCACTGAAGTTCCTGAGGAAAAACCATTGGAGGAAGAGATTAAAGAAGTAGACGTTGATGTTCCAGAAGAGCAGCAATTGACTGAGGAACAGCCAGAAGTGTGGCAGAGAGGCAAGCCGAAAAAGAAAAAACCAAAACAGCCTGCAGCGCTTGAGATTCCCGCGGAAGAACCGGAAGAGAAGTCTGAGGTTCCCGAAGAAAAGACCGAGGCTCCCGAAGATAAGCCCGAGGCTCCCAAGGAAAAGCCGGAGCAGAAACCTGACGTTCCTGAGGAAAAACCATTGGAGGAAGAAGTTAAAGAAGTAGACGTTGATGTTCCTGAACAGCAGCAAATAACTGAGGAACAGCCAGAAGTGTGGCAGAGAGGCAAGCCGAAGAAGAAGAAACCTAAGCGCCCTGTAGCTTCTGAAGCTCCTGAGGAAAAGCAGGAAGAAAAGCCTGAGAAAGTGGCTGAGGTAGTGCCTGAGGTTGTGCCTGAGGAAGTGCCTGAGGTAGTGCCTGAGGTAGTGCCTGAGGTAGTGCCTGAGGTAGTGCCCGAAGCAATGCCTGAGGAGAAACAGGAGATTCCGGAGAAACCAGATGAAAAACCTGAGGCTCCTCAGAAACAGCCATTGGAGGAAGAGATTAAAGAAGTAGACGTTGATGCTCCTGAACAGCAGCAAATAACTGAGGAACAGCCAGAAGTATGGCAGAGAGGCAAGCCGAAGAAGAAGAAACCTAAGCGTCCTGTAGCTTCTGAAGCTCCTGAGGAAAAGCAGGAAGAAAAGCCTGAGAAAGTGGCTGACGTAGTGCCTGAGGTAGTGCCTGAGGTTGTGGCTGAGAAGGTGCCTGAGGTAGTGCCTGAAGCAATGCCTGAGGAGAAGCCAGAGGAGGAACATGAGATTCCGGAGAAACCAGATGAAAAACCTGAGGCTCCTCAGAAGCAGTCATTGGAGGAAGAGATTAAAGAAGTAGACGTTGATGTTCCTGAAGACCAGCCACTAACCGAGGAGCAGCCAGAAGTGTGGCAGAGAGGCAAACCGAAAAAGAAAAAGTCGAAGCGACCTACAGCTTCTGAGACTCCTGAGGAAATACCTGAAGAAAAACATGACGTAGTGCTTGAAGAGAAGCCTGAGGTTCCCAAGAAGCCAGAGGAGAAATCGGAGATTCCTCAGGAAAAGCCAGTGGAAGAAGAAATCAAAGAAGTAGACGTTGATGTTCCCGAAGAGCAGCAACTTACTGAAGAGCAGCCAGAAGTGTGGGAGAGAGGAAAGCCGAAAAAGAAAAAACCAAAGCGCCCTGCAGCTCCTGATGTTCCCGAGGAAAAGCCGGAAGAGAAGCCTGAGGCTCCTGAAGAGAAGCTTCAGGTTCCTGAAGAGAAACCTGAGGTTCCTGAAAAGAAGCCTGAGATTCCTGAAGAGAAGCCTGAGGAAAAACCTGTAGAGAAATACTATGAGAAACCTGAACTTCCTCAGGAAAAGCCGTTGGAGGAAGAAATCAAAGAAACGGACATCGATGTTCCAGAAGAACAACTGATAACAGAAGAAAAGCCTGGAGTGTGGAAGAGGGAGAAGCCGAAAAAGAAGAAGCTAAAACGTCCTGAGCAGCCAGTTACGGTAATTATTTGCGACAATGATACCGCATGTCTATCATTTATTTTTTTAAATTTGACTGTTGGATAAGAATTTATAATCAATCTCATAATTTTCACATTTTAATCATAAGTGTGGAGTCATCATGCTACAATTTAATGTTATGTTTTATGTTCTCAAGGAGACGCCAGACGAGAAGGAACAGCTTCCTGATAAAAAGCAAGAGACTCAGGAAAAATCCGTGGAAATTCAGGAGCTCGAGGTGGACATTGACGAAAAAACTGAAGAAGAAGTGACAAAGGTGGAGGAAACGGAGACATGGCGTCGCAAGAAGGATAAAAAGAAGAAGCAGCCTAAAAAGGTATGGATTACAACATGGAAGCATTAACATTGCTTTTGAACCATCCACATCTAAGTTAAAATGTCATTAAGTTAATATTTGATGCAGTGAAAACAATCATAATAACTGAACTATATCAATTGAATCTAAATTCATCCAATTTGTATGTAATTCTTGAAGACATCATGATCAACAATGGTATAAAATTGATGACACATGCATCTAATTATAAGGATATTGTATTTACAGGAGGAGACTACCATCGAAGATATCCCTAAAGAGGAAGAAGTGACTCCAGAGGCTCCTGTCGTCGAAGAAGCTGTAGAGAAGAAGCCAAAGGAAACTAAGAAACTGGAGGAGGAAAAACCAGAATGGCAGGAAGCTAAGCTAAAGCCAACTAAGAAGCCAAAGAAACCAACAAAGCCTGATGAAGAGATTGAACAAGTTCAACTAAAACCTGTTAAGAAGCCCGATGAGGAGCTGGAAAAGATTGTGGTAGAGGACGTCCAGGTGACGACCATTAAGCAAAAGTATAAAGACAGGAAGCCAAAACAGCCCGACGAAGAGGTGGAGGAACTGCCGATAGAGAAATTGGATGAGGTATTTTCAAAGCCGTACTGCGTTCGGATCTCCAGTGTCCGATGGTGACTGACACATCGTACCTAACATGTCATTGGTATTTTATCTGCCGTGATTTTTGTTTAACTGGTTACGCCATTTTTTTCGGCGTTTATTTTCAACGTGTTTTCTCGTGTGTGTATCACAATGTATGCAGTTCTGTGTGGCTAACTCATGTTTCCAACTGATGTCACCCATCGAATCCGTAACTTGTTGACAATGTTGCATTCGTGTTTTGATAACTATGCATCGATTTTATTGTACTTGGTAAGAAGTACGGAAATATGCAGTGATTGACGATCTTCTCACCGTATGCCTTCATAACTATTCACTCGCACAACAGTGACTAACCGTGAATTATACCGACCATCTTGGTCGATTTATGTTGTGAGATTGTGACTAAACATTGCCAAGCCTCATTCTGATTGACTAGCCAGACATTTTGGTCATTATGTATGTGTTAACATGTAGCTAAAGGTGTTCAATGTCATCCCGTGAAGAGCTTGTGTCCAGATAAAGTAATTGTGCCTTAGATACCATTCAATTTACTTTATTTTTCGATTTCGCAATACATTTACAAGTTCGAAATTGAAATAATACATAACACGCATGACAGTAGGTCTCAACATTCGGCACAAAAGGTCTCACGTATCAGCACCTGGAGTACCAACTCAAGACCTAGCCAGTGAACATGCCCCGGCCATAGCAGGAGATAGTGTTATCTACGTCCCATGCGTCGCCGATCGCAGGAGATGGAGTTGACGTTATTCCGGGGGTCACAGGAGACGGCGCGGCGCAAAATCAGCACGCTGGAGGCCTTCACGCAGGAGGAGATCACGGTCGACATGAGTGTGGAGGAGGTCCGGCAGTTCATCGTGGAGCGCGAGACGGCCGAGCGGAAACTCTCCGAGGTGCACGCCCCGCTCGTCCAGGAGGTCACGCCTGAGCTGCTCGAGCAGGAGCTCAAGAAGGTCACCGCCGAGAAGGTAGGTGATGTAGGCCGCGAACGAGACAAGTACTAACCTAAATAGCGTGGAAATGTAACGGATGTGTTGACAAATCTGCAGGATACGCGTGCCTCCCTGTCTTGAACGTCGTGCAGCAAAATGGTTTGTCTTGGAAGTTGGAAGTCTTGGTGATCCTTGACATCGTTTAAATCCGAATCCAATATCTTTTACCAGATCACCCGAGCCGTCAGCAATCATTTGGGAATACTAGGCTAGTTTCTCCGACTGATAACCGGCACCAATTTCCCCAGGTTGTGGCAGAGACCAAACTGGCCGTGATGCAGTCCTACACCGTGCAGGAGATCAATCCGCAGACTACCGTCGACGAGCTCAAGGCATTCGTCGACGAGCGGGTAAGTGGCGAAATACGCGGACCAAGGCAGACTCAGGCTCAACGGCAGATGCAGAAGATACATGTATTTATTAATAGTATCCGCGATGAGCTCTTAGCAGTGGTGGGCATCGTTATTAAAAAATGTAGTTTCGTTACTCGTTACTCCGTTACTCGTAAAAATCATTTCCGTTTCTCGTTACTCAATACTCAGTAACCTTACGAAAAATGTAGCATGAGTTGCTCTAGTCCGTTACTCCGTTGCCTTAGTTTTAACCCTTGCCAGTGCAGGGATGGATGACATCCAATCCTCTCGGTTTTGGTGAAATTACTCGCGTACTTCAGCGAGCGCGAAGAAAATGTATGGCGAATTAGGTTAACTCAGTCGGGCAAGTATTTTCTAAGATGTAAAAAGAGGTCGCGTGCAGAAGCACCCAACCCCTGACATGTGGGGAGGTGGCGGCTGAGAGGTCCCAATGCACATTTCATGGGTCAATATTTTAACAAGTGATGTTGTTTCCAAAGAGATTGAGACCTCTGATGACCTGATATTATTTTTCCTCTGGCAGTTTCAACAACATTTTGTAAAATACATTTTAAAATTGCGTCCATTTTACATCAAAGTATGTTCTTCGCATTGATATAAAATAGCGTTAATTCATAACAATGCAATGGAGATCAAAAACACAAAGATAAAACATGATAGCTAATATTTCAACTTGTTGATTCTTCTGAGATACCAATATTAGTACAGATGCCGAATAGTAAGCCGAAGTAATAGGTTCAAAAGGGCATATTGAGGGTACACAATCTTTCACTGGTCAACCGAGGTAACCGACATTAGGTATTTAGGTAACCCAATACGACATCCGTTCGGTAAAAGATCAGTTATGTATTGCTAGGTCTGTTAATTTCCCCGCTAGTGGTGACCGTTGTTTTCACCCCAGCTTCCTATCTCAACGCAGTAAGGGAGTAACGAACTTTATCATACGGTAATGTGAGTTACTTATTCCGTTACCGGTTTTGAAAAGTAACAAAAACGTTACTCCGTTACTGAAAAAGAAGTTATCTTAGTAACGGAGTAACGGAGTAACGGAGTAACGAAAGTAGCACAGGTCTCTGGCTCTTGGTTATCAATCTCCACCCAGCATTGACGTCAGAAGAACAAATTTGCACAAGCGCACATACCTACACGCGCGCTCCGCATGACAAGTATCGTCCTGTACCCAGCCTCCTTCCTGCCAGCACATGCTGCAGCCCTCCCACGCGACAACGGTCGCTCGATGTGTGCGGTACCATGAGACTGATGCTGGACACTCACACTGTGTGCGGCAGCATGAGGCGGAGACGGTGTGGAGCACGGTGGAGACGCTGGAGATCGTCCAGCCGGCGCAGCATCACATCACCGAGGAGATCAAGCAGCTGAAGCAGGACTGCGCCGTCGCCGAGGTCAAGCTGGACCTCACCGAGGGCTTCCAGGTGCAGGAGCTGCGCCCGGAGCTCTCCACCCAGCAGCTGGAGACGTTCATCACGGAGAGGGTCAGTTGGTCGGCCGGGTGTCGCTGACAAGACTAGCTGGAAGCCGGTCTGACCTCGTTCTTGGTCTTCCTCGATGCTGGGCGATTTAGCATAAAGTTTACTTGAAATGGCAAATTGTTTACCTATAGTCTATTCTAAAAATGACACTCCCGATTATCTGCATGATAAAATAACGGACAATCTATGTTGTCTCATTTCTGTCACACAGCAGACGCGTCTGCCTTTCAATGGCATGACGTCCATCCCTGCTTTTCAACGATTGCTTTCATAAGCTGTCACATATCAGAAACGAAAAATATCAATCAGTCCAACCGTACATATTCAAACAATATCTTCTAAGATATTAGTCTTACAGCACGATCACTTTCCACGATCACGAGCCAACCATTTACTTACAGCAGCACGTCTAACAGCACGATCAACCTGCTTCCTCTAACTTTTTCTGATGTCGCTCCTGCTGCCCGTAGCGCGACGCGCAGCGCCGCATCTCCACGGTGGAGTCGCTGACCGTGCAGGAGGCGGCGCCGGAGGAGGTCGTCAAGGACCTGGCGCAGCTGCTCACCGTCGAGGAGAAGTCGGCCAAGATCAAGCTGGAGCTGCTCAACACCTACTCGGTGCAGGAGGTCACGACCAACAGCTCCGCCGAGGAGACCAAAACCTTCATCGAAGAGCGGGTAGGTGCAGTTTCAGGAGGCCACTTCAAGGTTATGTCTGGTGTTGTAATTTTAAGTTGAAATCCTGGTTTTGTTTTGGAGTGATTGATATCTCTCATGCAATGTACAGACGCCCCTGAATAGGACCTCAGGTGATCAGATGATTAGGAATATTATATCTGATACAGAAAAAACTGAAAATCAGAGGGCGGCAGAAACTACCGCAATCGCTGAATGCTGGCAATCCTTGTCGATTCGCAACAAGAGTCGTACTTTCCAGCCACTAGCACTCTTCAACTCTTACTCATCCTTGCTCCTGGAACTCTCCTCCCGATGTGCCTCCTCTTGCTGCTGCCGCTGACGGTGTGCTTTTCGAACAGCACGAGGCGGAGCAGGTGCTGTCCACCGCGCTGCAGTCGGCCCAGTCCTCCGACGTCAGCTCGGCCTTCGTCACCTCCGAGATCGGCCACATCCGCACCGAGAAGACGCACGCGCTCAAACACCTGCACGAGGTGCAGCCGCAGGCCGTCCAGGAGATGGAGACGCTCCTGCAAACCACCGTCGAGCTCAAGAAGTTCAAGGTTAGTGATGGGTCGAGTGGTGGGTGGGGACGGTGGGGCCGTCCGATTGTCCGTATCCGAGTCGAAGGGTGAAAAACTATCCTAGTGGGACACTTTTTCGTACTATTTAATTATGTTCTGGTTCCATTCCAATTCATTCCATTGCTTCTCATTTACATGTTTTTTCGCGCTCCATTTAATTATAATTCAAGTTGAGTTCTAAAAATAGTGTCAAAAATATATTCAGATCCGTCGCCAGTATAGAACAAGCATTCCGCTCCATTCCATTTTCATCCCGTGTTATGATTCAGCTGTTAAACTTTCCATTCCATTTTATCTTCACCGATATTTGTGTATCTAGATGTTTCTTTGTTCTAACAATGGGGGTATTTCTGTCCGTCGTGTCCATTTTCTGTTTTCTGATTTCGTTTCGTTTGTCATTATATTTCGTTTCGTTTTTAATTTATCTTATGGCGCGTGAAATAGCCTAACAACTCTATTTTATGGTCCTGTATCTTCTGTTTACATAACATTCGCTCCATTTCCCAGAACAACTGTATCCGTGTTGTTAGATCCCGAATCACCTCACGTGACTAACACTGTACGTGTGACGATCCACGACAGAACCTCTTCTGGGACTACTTCTATGGATCGGTGACCGTTGCATACACCATCTACTTGCCACCAGAGGGCAGCCATGAACACTTCCGTATCGAACCGGTAGAGGGCGTCAGCCTCTCCACATAGCTCGCCCCAGAAAACCCACCGCGCAACGTGCTGCGCGGCCAATATTTGTTCTTGTTTTCGAAAAGCATTACTGTTAATATTATGCGTAATGGGTTAGAGATGCTTTAAGAGATTGTTATTTCACCTAAGAAATTGCGTTTATGAGAAGTTGTGCAAAGCGAATATGGTAGCTACATATGAACAAACCAGTGATAAAGCTGCACAATGGCGGTGTATGTCTTTGTGAGAATAAATCGATCACTTAAATTCACTGTATCACTTCAACACACAACCACCAAGTGACTAGTCCAACGGACCATCAACAAGTATGTCAACTTTTGCCTCCGATTTGCTGCTATCTAGCTGATTCCCCTAGCCCTCCGATGAGTGCCGTCTTGGTCGTGTTCCCACATAGACATACCTTCCAGTGTGCTTCGCTATCACATGCTTTGTGAATTCAGCTAGGTTAGGCTAGACCATGTAAGTGTGAACGTGACATACATGCATGGGTTTATATGACATGGTATAATTTCCTGTACTTAGTCCGGTAGTCCAGCTGCAGCTACATTAGATGCACAGAACATTAGTTGCACATTCCATGCGCCTTTGATGATCCTAGCTTATGACTGTATTTGCCAAGCCTCAAATATCAGGAGCTGCTTAGTCTTACGTTACAAAATAGTTTCCGTTAGATAAGTTATCGATTGTTTCGTAAACCAGACTTCTTACTGCAAGTAGTCGGTATACACTGAGTGCATCGAAATGGTTTTAGCACGGACTTATTTCAGGCATTGCGCATCGTATTCACTAGTTATAAACCCATTGTGATAATTGATATTGTCAAATTGGCTTGCCCCATTTTTGAATTCACCAAAAATTGGGTGAATTTTGGCGAATTAAATGGCTTGTCCCATTCCACATTCACCAAAAGGAGCTGAACATAAATATCCAGAACTGTCCCAACCTAAGCTGCAAAAAGCGAGCTATGCGCACTATTGTACAAATATCATGAATGGTCAATTTATGTGATAAATATAACCTGTATGTTATTTCACTTTCCCTATTTTGTTCTCTCTATTTCATTTTCAGGGCCAGTTCCAGAGAGTAACACTATTCAACAAATAACCATAAACAATCCCACATCAAGAAAACATAGAACATTCATCTCCGTCGATCCCCTTCTCTAACATTCCCTGTTTTTCAGTATGTGACGGAACTAGCAACGGAAACGTCCGAGCAAACAACTATGGAGACGGTCAGCGCCACCGCCACGGAGACCACGGTTAAAGGTAGGTGCCCGGCCGTATATACGCCGAACATCGCTAATCGCTGACAGACCCGCCTCCCACACCCGTGTGACAGACCCGTGTGGTCCGGATGTACCTACTCCCCTGTCCATAATCTGCATGAAATCCATTGTATGTTTAGCAACACTACCGAGCCATGTGCTCTAAGCTTAAGCTTCAGTGCATGTTAAGTTTAGTGACGCGATTTTGCTTGTTTTCTTTTTTTCTACGAATTTTGTCCTCAATTTAGCATCTAAATATCACCGAAAATATACTTACAGTTTTAAACAGTACCTTAAAAGATCGCGTGCAGCAACCATTCCATGCATTTTTCTTTTTGTTTTGTTTTGTTTTGGTTTTGGTTTTGGTTTTGTTTTTGTTTTTGTTTTTGTTGTCGTTTTTGTCTTTGTTTTGTTTTGTTTAGCACTTAGGCAAGCAGTTTCCTTTTGTTTTGTTGCCCCACTGGTTGGCTGCCGGCAGCTGAGTTCTCGTGTGACCCCGTCGCTCTGTCCGTCCAGCGTGTCAGCATACCTCGCTTCCGGCCTGCAAAGACGACCAGCATGGCACCCCGACGACTACCCACGACCGGCCCAGCCGCGCCGGAGCCGCCCTGTGTCTACCCCTGGCCGCCGCTCTCCGCCCAGAGATGGCGACACTGGCGTGTGCCCAGCCGCGATGGCTCCTGGCTGCTCAGAGTTAGCCGCCGCTTACACACAGCGTTAGCCGCACTTTAAACACAGCGCTGGCTGCTGTCATGCAACCCCCGGGCTCAGAAGTGACGACCGAGCCGAGCCGCGCGCGAGTTCGTGACGCATGACGACCGCGATATGGTGCACGCAATGCTTCTTTGTCCCCTTGATAAGCTCGGCTTAAGCGTGCTTGCTGCAGGTGTCCAATGTTGATGTGTGTTGTGTATCAAGCTGAACTGCACTCAGCTGATGTCCGTCCATTGTAGGTTCTGAGAGTGTGGTGATGAGTGTCGTTAGATTAGGAGCTAGTTGGTTCGGTTGTGATTATGTTTTGCCAAAACGTATTAGTTTAGTTGATAGGTTTAAACCCGGAGCGAAACATTCCGTAGCTAAGCACCATACTAGCGCCATTTACGCACGCAACTTAACTAGACTGCAATGCATAATGCCCGTATTCGTATATTTTATAAATAAAATGAAAAGTGACTGTTGTTCTGCGTCGTTCAAAACCTCAGATGTGAGCGCGTCGGCCACGAGCGAAACATCCATCGTATCCACAACGTCACCAAACTTTACCGTTTACAGACAAGAAAAAGAAGCTGAAGCAGAGAACTGCTTCGGTTGAGCGTCTTCCAGGTTCGATTCTGGTGCCGCCTCGCTTTGCTCCGCTCTGTCCGTTCCATCGTCTCGGTCCGGGATGATCTATTCTTCTTCTGTCTCTGTCGCGTCTTCTGTCTGTGCCACTGACTCTATCATCCCCTGTGTTCCACTTCTGTCCGCTCACTGTGTCTTCAGGCTCACCACTCACCGGCCTCACCAAACTCACGGCGCTGACGGAACCCGTCGAGCTCATTGAGCTCACTGGGCGTCAGGCGCCGTGTGAGGCTGTTACTTATCGTGACAATAACGTGGCCTAACGTGGCCTAACGTGGTCTAACGTGGCCTAACTTGACTTAACCTGCTCTAATGTGCCCTAACAGACCACAGTCCGTCAGCGTATCGCCTGGTGCCGACTTCACTGTCGGTGAAGGCCGCTATTCTGGGTTCTGACTCTCTCTCTCGTCACCCTGTCACCGACTCTGTCTCGCTGATCTGTTCCTTTCTGCTCACACTCCTGCACTCGTGACAACGCGGCGTGCTCGCTAATGCTTTCGCCGACCTGTCCCAAGCAGCAGGTCGTCGTAATGACCCAGCCAATGGCCGCTCGTTGGTGCCTCTCACCACAGCCGATTAACATGCCGGCAATGGCTGACTTCCAAGCATCGGGCCTGCAGCATGCATGCCAGGTAACAACTACTTACGTGAATGGTCGCTGGAATATTGAAAGCATCTTTGTGGTTTTTTTTCAACATGGACCTTCTGATGCCATTAGCAACCTTACTGGCACAATAAGTTATCGCCCAAAAACCAAAGATGCTTTTAATATCCCAACAAATGTGTTTCAATATCGGATTGATTGCCTTGTAAAACAAGATGTCATTATAATTTTTGCTAAGTGTTAGAGTAACGTAATTACTACCGATGTCTTTCACCACTTGCCAAATACATACTGAGAGGTATAGCGAAGGACTCGATTCTTCTTGTGTGACATCTATTTCTCTCCTCGATTTTCACTGTTCGCCTTTTTGCCTCTGCACTCTGGTTTGACCTCCGTGGCCATGGTTTTCCATGAGCCTTGAACTGTATTTTTGAATTTGCGTGGTGATATAATATTGTAGCGTGCTCTATATATGTACTTATTATGTAATCCGCTTTAACGGATCGTAAATATGAAATAAACGGAGACAACAAAAACACCATCAATACATCAACTTACCGTCAAGATAAAGAAGACTTCGCCAAACTACGGATTAAACTGGACCTAAGCAGCAGCAAGATTAAAGCAGATAACAAAACTGTGTGGCCACTGCTCACAACTATATCTCCTTGCGCTCGCCTCTCTCTCTATCTCTGTCTCATCTTTCATTCTGTCCTTAACCAAACCTAACCCGCTGGCCTCTGGGCTGCTTTGGTCTCCGGGAATCGGTAAACTCACCTTTCACTGAGGGCCTATTTTTACATGTGGTGATTTTGTACTAAAAATCACTTCACTATGCTGTCACGTGGCTGCGAAAAGCTGCTCACGGTTGTCTGTCGTTCTGTTCATTTCAGACAATGTTTGTTTGCTTGTCTGTTGTTCTGTTCATATCAGACAGTGTCCGTCGGTTTGGTGCAGAGCTTGCTCGAGATCAGCAAACAGAAACAAGACAAAGTGCCGGTGAAAAGTTGTTAATCTAATTTTTAGAAATATTAGCCATTAATGCGGCCAACTTCTTGTTTCATGAAGTGCATTATCTCGAGCAATCTCAAACAAATTGTCGATACTTTCTCCACTAATGAAATATATAGGTATATGCATTATGTATGTCTGCTTTCTTCAAAGAAATGTTCCTGGTCGCTTAAAATCCACGATCACCATATTGGAAACAATTATACGTCAAACTCCCTGACCCATTCTTGCCTAGCTCCACGTCGTAATCCTTTCCCTATTCTGGCCTAGTTATACATCATAATCATACTTCTAATCTTGCCAAGTTCAAGTTTTACATCGCAATCCTACTCCTAGCATCGTATCCATTCATTAATTGTCCAACGCATCCTTCTCCATCGACCTCCTTCGCTCTTCTGTCTGCCTATCTTGTGCTACACTGTTCAGTTTGTATTGTGTCCGGATTAAGTGTACTTGGTCCTCTTTCATGCACACACACACATGGCGTAACTCTTATGAATAACCATGTCATGCTACATATGTTTCTGTATATATGAGAATGTCAAGTTTCCAGTCCTTATCACTCAAAAGATGAAGACGACACTTACTCCCAACTCAATGAGCTTAGAGCATGGATGTTCTTAAATGTGACGAAAGTACCTACTCAAATAAGGAAAATGGTCTAATTAAAACATAAGATAATTTTATCAAAATCATACTTGGTTTGTGTTCCAACTGCATACAAGCATCGCTTACCAATTCATGACTTTAAGTTAAAATATCTTTCTTCCATTTATTTCCGTCCCTGCTATCCATTCATTAGGTTGATTTTAACCATCCTAATATAACCTTCACACCGTGGAAAGGGCTGGAAACTCAACATTTCGACACAAGCTTATGGATCTGAATATGTAGTGTACGAAGCGTCACTGCAGCAGGCTGGCTTTCTCCTTCTACAAAAAATCGATTAGTATCAATGAGTGCTGAAAATGTGTCAGAATCAGTTACTTACCAGCTATCAACGGCCTTATGTCTGCTGCAGTACGTCTGGTCCTCGCGCTGCTGTGTATGTGCGTGACTCTAACTCTGTAACATAACAGATAAACCGATAATCAGGATCTAAACTGCGAAGAAGTGGCGAAGAAGAGCACCAATATCATGCACTACAATCAGAAGAGACACATCACAAAGTTCCCAAGATTCACACAACTCAAACAGATGCACACATCATACAACGTGTTGAGCTGGACAGTAACTACTCAAAGAGTGTCTATTGTAATCATAAATATTCGACACGTACGCCGTGGCTCCAACGCTGAAACATCTATATTGGTCAAAAATGCGTTCACATTTCAATGTTCTTGACAATTGCCACTCTGTATGACTATGCACTATGCAGGTAGGTACTGAGATAGCAATTCACCCAATAGCTTGGTAGTACAAGATGTTTACACAAAATTATTCTCGTTCGTGATAGCCATTAGACTTGTTAATGCTTATTATTGGCTAAAGGAGCATATTCAATTTGAATAAATAAAGAAATCACTCAAACAAATATCTGATAATGACGTTGTGTTCTAACTTTTTATACACGAAGATAGAAAAGCACAGCCTTCATAACTTATCAAGCTTGAAAAATGAATATCTGTTTATTGTTTAGTTTGCTCCTCATCTGAGCACTCTCCGTAGAAAGGGCATTGAAGATGCTTACAATAGCCTTTTTCACGATGGATTTTTGCGTGGCTGAGATCATTCTTACTGAGAATTATCTCACTGAGATTTTAGTCCCCTCCCTGAGGTTTTAGAAAATAGATTCAGGAATAACTTTTATATGCAATTTTTGGCCCGTAATGCTCACCGTAATTTTGTAATACGTTAGCAAGGTAAATATTTTGTTTCCAAATGTAAGGTTTCGTTGAAATAAGCATAAAAAGGATTGAAAAGTTATTTGTGATGCCATCCATATTACTCCATCTATTAACAATCAACAATACTAAGACTTGCGCATATAAAAATCTCAGTCTGCGCATGATTTTTGTCTCAGTATTGCAGATATGTAGATGGTGCCGTCTGGTGCTGTCATGTATATGATTTTATCTCTGTATCAATACACAGATGGCATCGTCAGGTAGTGCCCTCTGTCTGCTTTGCTCTCTATCTGTTGGCGCCCTCTACAGCTAATTAGCCGTCGAAACGCTGAGTCACGACGGACAGGTGTATCTGAAATGGCCACAGCCATGAAGTTGCCAGCTATAGTATGAAATCGAACAATTGATTAAATGCATATTTTCTTTGAGTATGTGCTATATTGTACTCTTATGATTAAATATACAAAGAAGATTTCCTGAATAATGAAAGTATTTATCTCGCCTAAATGAGTTTTTTTTTTCTCAGAAGGTATAATATACTAAAACATCCATACTAAAAAATCATTAAGGTTCTTCTCAGTAAGATAACTCTCAGCCACGTAAAAATTCATCATGAAAACGGCTAATATTTAGAATTAACTAAAATGTGAAAGTTCCTGCAATCAGTAGAAATATGGAACTATAAATTAAAAATATAGCAAGCATATTAAACTCATTTGAAGAAACAATCATTCTATCCAGCTTATTGCTGGACGAGTAAAAAAGCATTCCAAGTCTGCAAGAACTATCAGACAATACCGCAAATACACTATGACCGCAACGTATGCACTATAACACTATAAAGAAAACATTACATCATCACTAAGTATACCACATGTAGCCTTCCAGTATTTCAACAGCAACACAAAACATACAGACTGGACGCGTAAACTGGATATGTAATACGGCGTCTTCCTACTGTCTTCAATTTTCTGCGATGTTTCTAGACAGTTAGTGCTCTTTGTATGCTGACATTTTGTCTTTCTTCGGGTTCATTTTTGCGATGTTTACTGACGGAGAATCTGACTGATAACTGCCTATGCGAGTGAAACTCCTCGCCATTGAACCAAGCAATGCCTTCGTTTGTGCAAGACATCATTTTTCTGCAGAGGTGGCGAGTTTCTCTGATCCCAAAGCCTTTCCACGCTGCCGTCTTGTCTTTGCATGCTACTAACATTTTATGAGAATCGCTACGTCCTTCGTCGACCCTCGAAATGTATATTAACTAGCCAGAAACCACGTGTGTCTAGCCATGCCTAGTTTGGAAAAATTCCTCAACTTCCCAAGCCATAAATAATGTATATGCCAACAAACACCCCACCCCGCTGGTTATAGAGGCCCTGTGCATGACTTGCATGTCCCTTACCAAAGCCCCGGCATTGCAGAAACCCCGATCGAAGATGTCGAAGAAGTCACCATCCAAGAAGGAAAGCCGGTCTCCCCAACATCTGCTATTGACAAGTCGGACGCAGTCCAAGTTAGTCAAATAATTCCCCAAGAAGAAACCGAGGGCAAGACTGATGAACTCAAGCTGGTCACTGTCGAAGGTAAGGCGGCGACAGAGGTCCACCGTGAAAACGTCATAACGGTGGAGGCGGTCCAGACAGAAGAGTCCGTGGAAGAGGTTCCTGAGCTGAAGCCCAAGACAGATACAGCACGCGTCTCAATAAGGGAACAAGAGCCGATTCAGGTAGAAGAAACCCTTCCGGATGAAACATCTCTTCCCAAAACAGACGCGAAGTCTGTGCTAGGAGAGACCACAGAAACGACATTGGTGACGGGAAATAGAAGGGCTCCAGAAGTATACGCAGTTAGTACAGACGATGCTGCAGAGGAGATCAAGGCCCAAAGGCTTCCCGAAGATACTGCTAAGCCATCTGTAGTTCCACAAGAGTCTATTCAAGTCACCAAACAATCTCCAGAAGAGACTGTAGAGGAGACAGATGATGTCGTTCACATAGAGACCAAGACTACAAAGTTTTCAAGCGTGCTAACAGACATGCGGGCTCCTGAAGTTGAGAGTACCGTTCCAGAGGAAGCCGTCGACAAGGTTGAAATTAAAAAACCAAAAAGCGACATAGGCAAGGTAAGCGTAAGCCCTCAGGAAGCAATAGAGGTGACAGCGACACAGGTCGATGAGGGAACAGAAGAACATGTAGAGACTAAAATCACTGACACGCAAGAATCTAAAATCACCCCGGTACTGACGACAAGAAATGTGCCCGAAGTGCAAGAAACACAGCCCAAGGAATCCACGGAAGATGTCAAACCGTTTGATATTAACGAAAAGGTTGCTGAAGAAGTGCTTAAGCCATTGACGCCAATAGAGGTCATAGAAACAACCATAGAAGAAACGTCCCAACAATGCGAGGAAACTCTAATTATGGACGTAAAGGAGTCAAAAATATCTACCGTAGTACAGGATATGAGGGCACCCGAAATTACTGGAATTGAGACTGAGGAGACGGCAGAAACAACAGACCATCCAAAACCAAGGCAAGACAAAGCAGGCGTTACCTTCAGTCCACAAGAGCCGGTCGAGATAGAGGCGGCCCAGCCTGATGAACAGATCATGGACAAGCCACAGGAACATGTCGATGAGCTACAAACCAACGTGACGCAAGTCACTAGCGAGAGGCTTGCACCACAAGTTGTTGATGTTACAGCAAAAGATGATGTTAGCAGCATTAAGGAGTTCACCACCACACCAGCAGAGGCGATCGTGACACTACGACCTGAGCAGCCAGTCGAGGTTTCTGAAACAACACCTGAGGAGGCCACGACTGACAGCACAGACAAACTTATCATGGAAACAAAAACATCTGATGTAACCACCACAATCACTGAAATGCGACTGCCAGAGGTTCAAGAGACTTTGCCCAAATCCTCCACAGACGTTATCGCTGACTTTGTTACACAGGAAGACACGGCTATGATAGATGTGATCAAACAGGAGCCTGTAAGCGTCAGAGACACCGTTACTGTAGAACGCTCAGAAGAATTACAGGGCAAGCTGGTGATGGACGAGAAGAAAACGACAACATCCACTGTGATCCAAGATATGCGCGCTCCACAGGTGCAAGAAGTTCAGCAGAAGGAAGATGTCGGGGATGTCGCTGAATATTCTCCGCACGAGGAGTCGGCAGAAGCCGAGGTAGTCACGCTGGAAACTATCACCACAAGTGAGACTGCCACAGAAGAAATGTCTGAAGACACAATGCTATCACTTCAGGCAACAACCTTTACCTGCGAACAAAGAGCTGTTCTAGGAGAACGAAAGGTTCCCGAAACAACAGAAGTCATTCTGAAGGATAATGTTTCAGATCTGGAGAAGATGGATATTGTTGACGACAAGGCGGTACCTTTAGTTAACCCTCAGAAGTCAATCCTCGTAGAGGAGGTAATAGCCACGGAGACTGAAGAGGTATCAAAGACAATCAAACCTGAAACATTCACTGCCGAAGTGGAAATATCTAGTCATAAGTCTGTTGCAATCACGGAGACTAAGACTACGGACACAGAGGAGCCATTAGTAATCGAAGAAATGCCCAAGAGAAAGGCCAAACAAGAAACTCCACAGAGTCGCTCGGTCCAAGTTATGGAGATAGAATCTAATGAATCACCGATCGAAACACCCGACTTTATAGCAAACAAGGAGACTGCAACCACAGACGTCACTATCTCCAAGTCGATCGTCACATCGGACGTTGCCCCTATTGACGATATCGAGGAATTGGCCGACAAAACCACCAGGACAACTACGGCTCAGCTGATTTTCGATGAGCAGGTAACTGTGGATATTAGCAGTTCGGAAATTTTTGATACTGAAGGAGAACTTCTGGAACCGGTCAAACCAGACGCAAAGAAAGCAAAGAAAATCCTGTCCGAAATTGTCGCTCTAACAATGGAAGAAAATGTAACGGACGAGAACCTAGGAGATGTCACACAAGCGGAAACACCACAGAAGCGAGCACAGACGCGCATTTTGCCTGTGGAGGGTTTAGAGGTTACTGAACAGGAGATAGGTGGTAGCACCTGTGACTTGATCAAACCTGACCGTGGCGACCAGACCGCTGATTTCGAGCTAGTGCCGATGCAGCCTGTGAGCGTGACAGAAATGCAGCCAGGTGGTTCCGAAGCGCCACTGGAACAGCTAATCACACCGCAGCAACAGCAGGGCGACACAATCATGCCCGAGTCGACCCCACTGCAGGTGCAGTTGACTGAAGTGTCTGAGGTTGAGGCAGATTTGGACGAAAAATCAGCGCCAAGAGCTGAACACGCCGAGACAGGAATACTGTCTCAGCGCGGCCTTACTACCACTGAGACGGGCACTGCCGAGACACCCGAGATGTTCGACACACAGCCGGAGAAAACTGCAGTTGGACGAGTGGAACTGGAAGAGCTGGCAGGCGTGGAGATCGCCGAGGCAGATACGCAAGACGTGGAACAGATTCTTCAGGAAAAACAGCCAGTCTCAGATACCGCCAAAGTTGAAATAGACACATCTAAGTCCGTCAGTGTAACAGAAGAAACGGTCCAAGAAAGCGAGTCGTTACTTAAGCTGGAAGAGTTGCCAAAACAACAACAACCTCAGACGTCTCTGTTGTCACTTGAAGAGATTCAAGTCACTGAAAATCAGCAGATGGCTTCTGAAACAGTTCTACAATCACCCGACAGGCCGCGTAACGAAGAAGCAATAGTTCAAGTGGATCAACAGTTGAAGGTGATATCAACGACTGAAACAGACACTTTCCAAGCAGAATCCACATTTACAGAACTTATTGAATCCGAACAAGCCACTGTCGAGTTTACCAAGAGCCAAAGTATTGTTGTTTCTGGTACTAAAGACATGGTATCTGAAGATACGTTAAAGCCAGAGCAACTGCCTGCAACACAGGTCGCATCTGTAGAGGTTGACTCTGTCAAGGCTGTGGAGGTTCAACATACGGAGGGAGTGGAACATCCTGAAACTATTCCTGATGAAGAGGTTCAAAAGCCAAAAACCGCGAACATTAAACTGGACAGTCATACTGTGGCAATGTCGCTGGAAACTGTAGATTTCCAGACTGAGGACACGTTGCCGGAGGATGTGAAGCCAAAAATCCAAGCTGCAGATGAAGCACTGGATAACTTTGAAACGATTGTTACCACTTCCGATGTAGTTATGCAGAAAGAAGATACTTTCAAAGAAGTAGATGTTGTCAAAAATGAAGCTGAGCTAGTCTTTCAACCTCACGAAGAGACTCAGACGACTGAGGCAGCAGTACTGCAATCAGAACAACCAATGGAAGAATACGAGACACCCACGCTTAAAGATGCAGAAACTGATTTGACACCACTCTTGAAGATAGCTGTTGAAGCTGACGATATCATTCTATCTAGAGAAGGTGACATTCAAGAGGAAACAACATCGTTCGACACTGCTACGATATCACTCTTAGAATCAAAAAGTGTTACGGTTCAGGAAACTGACGTACATGAGACCGAAGATAGCCTTTTGGAAGACAAAAAGCCAGTATCCTTGACAGCTTTTTTCACCGTTGATGAAAGTGAATCTTTAACGGTTGAGCAGGCAAACGCATTCCATGGAGAATCACTAATGAACGATTTTAAACAGCCAAAAACGTCAGCAGCATCTGAAACCGTTCTCATGTCTGAGGGAGTGGGTGTGGAAGAGTCTGGTGTCATGGAAACGGAAGAAGAATTCGCTAAGTTTAAACAGCCTCGCACTGAGAATGCAGCAGTTGAAGTCACTCATTCAGAAGCCGTAGAGATAAGAATTGACACTGCGGTTGAAGCAGAGGCCTTAGCAGACATCCAATTAAAATCCACCGAAGTCACAGCCGGTACATCAATTACTGAGCAAGAAGGTATATCCGTTTCCCTCAATGAAGCGTTGATGCAAGACGAGCCAGCCAAAGACTTCGAGAAACCAAGGGAGGAATCGGCTTCCGTCGAGTTCCTTACTAAGAAGGGCATAGGTGTTTCGGAGCTGGGACCGATGGACAGCGAGCGTCCAATGGAGGACTTCAGAGCTGCACCGTCAACGGAAGCAACTGTTGGCGTTTCGTCAAGTGAGGGAGTTATCATTCAGCCATCAGACTCGTGCGTGAAAGAAGGTGAGGTGGTTGAGGAAGTCATGCCTCAGCACAGCAAAGCATCTATATCTATATTACCACAGATAGCCAGAACTGTCACGGATGAAGAGCAATATGACAAAGAGGGGGAGGTGGCCGATGACAAGGCAAAACCGCAGTCCGTTCGCGTAGGCTTTTCCGAGGTCGAGGGGATACAAGCAACAGAAGAAGAGACATTGGACGTGGAGGAGGAGCTAGCAAAAATGAAGAAACCAAAAGATGAGAAGGCCAGCATGCATATCACTGACCGAGAGGGCCTAGTTATCGAAGAAAGCACTGATCTGTATAGCGAGACAACACTGGAAGCAAAGCCATCACCAGCTACCGACGCAGCTAACATAGAAATGTGTTCCCTCACTAACATAACTGTCTCTGAAATGTCTGAGTCTTATAAAGAAGCTCCCTTAGATGAGTTCCGCACCCCCTTGCATGAGAAACCCTCCGAGTCCATTACAACCGAGCAAACAATCACTGTCACCGAAACAGAGACAGGCGAAGCCCTTGGAGAACATGTATATGGCGTCCTTCCCACCCCTCGTTCCGCAACCCAAGACATGCTTCCCCTCCAAGGTGTTTCAGTGGTCACTACCTGCAGCGACGAACGGCCAACCGATCTTGAGGACTTCACCAGCTCGACGGCGGTGGCGGAGGCTGACGTCGAGACGCAGCATGGCTTCAGTAGCAGCGAGCAGCAGCAATTGGAGACAGAGGATACGTTCGAGAGTGAAGCCCTCCCCGGTCGACATCAGGCTGAGGTAGGTATTGGAGTCTCCGAGACCGGAGTCACTACGGTTGTGGAGCAAAACGAAATGGAGGATGAGTACACCCCAGGCAAGATGCCGGGCACTGTTCAGCTCGAGTCTCGAATGATTCCAAATGAGGGCATGCAAATTGAAGAAGTTCAGCCTGGTGACGGAACTGGTAAGTTCTTCCCAGAGGAGTTTGTGGCTACCGAGAAAGCTGCTGAAAGTGTGCTTTCCTACAAAAGTATTTCAGTTAAGGCCACCGAAGCCAATGAGCTAGAAGATGACTTACCTGACTTTAAAGTGCCGTCATCCGTGAAACCTCATGGGGATGTTGTGCCAGAGCATCACCTAGAGGTAGAAGAGGTTCTCTCGGAAGACATGACAGGCAAAATACTGCCAGAAAGCTTTGTTGCAACGGAGGTAGCTCAGGAAAAGATCATAGAATTCAAAGGTCTTAAAGTTTCTGAGACAACAGCAGAGGAGCTCGAAGAAACGTTCCAGCAAGGAAGTCAGCCAAGACAGTTGCAGGGTTCCAGTACAATCCAGGAAACCGAGGCAATGGAAGTTCAAGAGGTGACGCTGACTGAAGAGTCTTCACCAAAGATCACTGAATCTATTGAGACTGAGCACAGTGTAGTTATGTTAGCGGAGCCGCATAAGGCTGCAACTGTCGATATAGTGTCCAGTGGCGATGTGGAAAGTGATATGACGCATGATGTGAAACCAGATGTGCATGAGGCTGCGACCTCAGTTACTGCTGTTCAATCAATCGATGTATTCGAGGTCAAGCTAGGGGATACCGAGGAATCCTTCGAACGTACCATCCTTCCATCCACCCGTGCCCACACTAGGCTTAGCCCACAGAACACTCTTGAAATTTCAGACTTCCCCGCCGAGTCCTCTACCGAGGATTTCACACCTGAGTCCCAGCGAGAGGCGAGCGCACGGACGGGAGTCGTCGAGCAGCAGGCCATCATAACCGACGAGGCGCGAGCAGAGGACATTCATGGAACAGTCGCTGACCTCTCGGCTGTGCCGGCAACAGCCCGCACCGAGATGCTCGAGCAGCACTCACTCGTCAGTTCCGAGGTCCGCACCGACGAGAAAGAAGAGTCGGTGGCGCCGTTCAAGGCCAGAGAAGAAGTTCCTGATACAAGCACGGAGCTCGTCGTGAGACACACTGCAATGCTCACGGACGTCGGTACGCGAGAAGAGACAGAGGACTACTCACCAGAAAAGCCGACTACCGCTGCTTCAAAGGAAGAGTTCGTTGGGTTGGAGGCACCTGTTCGAGAGCAAGTCGAACTGGGAGAAGTTGAAGGCGAATTTGACCAAAAGGAGCTGCCACAGCAGAAGCAAGCTACTGCAAGACAGGAGCTGACTCAAAGTAAGGTTGTTGAATCGGAGGACATCACCAGCTTTGAAGCCGAAGAGCAATTTACCTCAGCAAAACTTATCGATGAGAGACAACCGAAAATTACAATGGTGGAGCAGATCGGAATTCAAGGAACAGAGGAAATTGCTCACGACAAAGAGGGCCGTGTTGGAGATGAAGCAGCTCCCGAAGAACAAACAGCTGACATTGAGCTTGTACCGCAGCAGAACATCATCACGTCGGAAATAAAAACTACTGAAGAGGGCACCGATTATGAGGTTGCAGACGTCAAAACTGTGTCAGCGGAATCAACTATGCTTGAACTACAGTCTATGCAGGGTGAAGTGACGCAGGTCGTGGAGGCGGAGACTGACTTTGCTCCAGAGGAGCTAAATCTTAAGAAGCCAACAGTACGTCTAAACATTATTGAAAAACGCTCCGCACAGACAGAAGATGTTCTGACAGGTGAGACAGAAGATGAATTTACACCAGGAAAGCTAAATCAGGTACAACCGGTCAGCTCCTTCTCAGAGCAGGAATCAGTGCAGGTAACCGAGGTTGCGCCAGATTCACAAACATCAGAATACGTATGTGAGGATAAGCCCAACGAACGGAACGCCGACGTTTGCCTGTCTCCCATTGAGCCTGTAATCACGCATGATGCTAAGATTGAAGAAACCGAAAAAGATTTCGACAAATTTGTATACCCCACTGAATCAGCGAAACAGACTTTACCCGAAAACAAAAGCACAGCTGTGTCAGAGATAACAACGGGTGAAATAGAATCAGAGTACACTCCAGACGTCATGCCGGAACTGCAAGAGTTGAAAGGTGTTGTCGAGCTTAGGGCGCGCAAAACAGCCATTGCTCATGACATAGTGACGGAAGAGAGAGAAGGCGACAATGAGAACTTTGTAGCAGAGTCTGTACAAGTGGAGGGCCGTATCTCACCACATGAAGGCATTATAGTGTCTGAGGCTCAGCCCGATTCCAAGGAAAACGAGTTTGATGAAAAGCCACTTCCGAAGTCCGTTGACGCTCAAGTAGGCTTCACAACCGAACAAGCGTACGACACAACTGAAATAACCACGCAAGAAATGGAAGAGATATTCGAAGGCAAACCGGAGAAACAAGCTAAAGCACAAGGATCTGTGATCACCCAGGAGTCAGCTATATCAAGCGAAATTGTTACCAATGAATTTGAAGAGGAATATCGTCCTGAACAGCTTCCGAAGTCGGCCGAAGTTGTTCCCTCCACTAACCTGGTGTCTCAAAAGGCAGCATCCACCTACCAGGCAGAAATCGATGAGAAGGAAGAATGGTATGAAATTCAGGAAGAGCAGCCACGACAGCCAACACTGACGACTCTTGACCAGACAAGCGTAATCGTCTCAGAAGTTGTTACAGATCAAAAGGAAGCTGAGTTGACCCCTGACACCGTCCCTGGATCAACAAAAGCAAAGCTCGACGTGACACCATTCAGTTCCCTGCAAACAACCACCACAGAGACAACAGACGAAACTGAAGACTGGTCGACACCAGAGACGAAACCTCGAAGCGCTACTACCACAGTGCTGGAGCAGACATCGGTGGACGTATCACAGATTGTACAAGACGAACGAGAGGGTGAGTTTAAACCAGGCATGCTACCCACCGCATCGGAAGCCACTGAGCATCTAACCATCGATCAGTATAAGGCTCCGCAAGTCAGTCAACCCGATACGGAAGAGCGAGAAGAATGGTACGATGCCGAAGAGCTCGACACTCGTCAGTCGAGAGTCGAGGTCATTGAGCAGCATACTCTACAAGTTTCTCAAGTTGTCACGGACGACAAGGAGGATGAATTCGCTCCCGCTCAGGCACCTAAGGACAGGCACGCAACGCTTCAGGTTTCGCCAATGGAGCCTACCTCGGTCACCGAAGCCGTTGCGAATGAAAGGGAAGAGCCCTTCGACACAAAGCCCGATCTTGGAGTAACTGCTGGTGTCGAAGTGACTCAGCAAGTGCCACTTCTCACCGAGCAAATTGATGCTGTCGAAAGCGAGGACGTACTTGAAGAACATAAGACCCCTAGTGAAGCAAAAGCATCGGTAGACACTATAAAGCCATGGACGAGAGCACCAGCTGTTGGACAGACAGAACAAACTGAAACAACAGTAGATTACGATGCCGAGCAGGTGGCAGGAAAGAAGCCAGGTGTTTCAATTTTGGAGCAGGACTCAGTTCAGGTCACCGAGTCTCTTGTTGAAGAAAGAGAGGAAGAGACAGAGGTATTCCCGAAACCAAAAGGAAAGGAAGCTAAAGTTGAGTTCACAGTTCAAGAATCAGTGTCAACATCCGAAACGCTCGTGGATGAACGAGAAAAATCGTTCGACAGCAGGCCAGATTTAGGAGTTTGTGCCACCGATAGTATCACCGGACAGCCTGTAGCATTAACGTCTGAAATACAAGTCTCAGAAGACAGCGAAGCTCAGAAAGATTTAATTTTAGACACATCCGTGGCGAAACAATCAACGAACATCGTCGAGATGCGTTCTGCCGTTTCTGAGCAACAAGTCACAGACGAAAAGGAAGACACTTTCAAAACAGCAAAGACAGAACAGGCTGAACCATCTGAGAGGATTTTGGGACATGATACGGTGGAGGTGATCGAGGTAGCTGCAGAAACAAAAGAGGTTGCATTCCAACCAGGAGAACTTCCAAATGAAAGTTCCGCCAAGGTGTTATTTGACTCTCAAGTAGCCGTAGCCAGAGGCGAGGTAACTGTAAACGAAGCGGAGGAGGATTTCACACCATCTCAATCTAAAGAACAGACTGCCCGACCTCGAATTGACGAACAGATAACAACTATTGTTACAGAGACGCTACCTGAAGAAGGGACAGAAGAGACTACATCTACTTTGCCATCTAGTGAAACCGTTCAGACGAAGCATACTATCACCGCAAGAGCCGTGACGACAGTTTCAGAGGTCACTACAGATGATAACATTGAGAACTACGACGCCACGAAGATGGTGCAGAAAACTGCGAAACCCTCAGTTGACGAACAGCGAGGTGTGGAAGTTCATGAAATTCGTCCAGAGGATACCGAAGCCTCGCTAGATGAGTTTGTTTCTGATTCTAAGCAGGCCTCTGTTGATTTCGAGCTACAAAAGGCTCCAGTAACCGACGAGACCAGAACAGAAGAGACGGAAGAAACATATACTTCCAAAACCTTTGGCACTGCCACCGCTAAGGGTTCCTTTGTAGAAGAGAAGACAATTACTGTGAAACAAACTATTCCAGAAGACAGAGAAGAGACATTTGAAACACCCTCAGCAACGACTGCGAAGCCAACCGAATCGATGGCACCTCAGGATCGTGAAGCTCCCATTGTGTATCAACAACACCCGGAAGAGAAAGAAGATACTTTTGCGGACAAATATGAAGGCATTACTGTTAAGCCAAAACCGGTGATCACTGAAAGAAAAACTGTGATCACCGCCGATAATAGAGTAGATGAAAAAGAGGAACCGTTTGACATCACCTCACCAAAAGACAGACAAGCTAAAACAACAGTGGACGAGCAGCAGAGTGTAGCTGTATTAGAAACAAAGCCAACTGACAGAGAGGAAAACCTCGAAGATTTCACACTACAGAAGAAATCGGCAACGGTTGACTTCGAGCTTCAGCAGGCACCAGTATCCGGTGTAACAACAACTGACGAGTCAGAGCATGTATTTACCTCACCAGCATTTAAGACCGAAACAGCAGATGGCGTGATAACTACACAAAAAGAGACTGTATCGGTCAAACAGACTGTTACGGGAGACACTGGAGAGGAATTTACTGTTTCTCTTCCAACAGGCAAAACACCAACGGCATCAATGGTTCCAGAGGATCGGCAGGCAGCTGTCGAGTTCGGCGTAGAGGTTGAAGAAAAGGAAGTGATCTTCACTGACAAACCAGAAGGAATATCAATCACTCCAAAGACAACCATAACTGAGCGTACATCAGCTGTAAGTACAAAGCCAACCACGGAAGAGCGCGAAGATACCTTTGAGACAGACAAGCCGAAGGATAGAAAGGCCAAGCCATCCGTGGATGAGATCAGAGGAGTTGAGGTTACTGAAGCATCAACATCAGAGCTAGAGGAGACACTAGATGATTTTACTATAAACAAGAAGAAGGCTAAAATCGGATTCGAAATTCAACAGGCGCCTCTGCAGGCAGAGACTCGCCCGGAAGAATCCGAAGATGCTTATCAGACAAAAATTACAAAGACGGAGACAGCTGATGGGACAATAATAACAACGGAAACAATAACAGTCAGCCAAACGGTAACAAGTGACAGGGAAGCCGATTTCACAATTAACCTTCCGAAGGAAGCAAAGCCAGGGCAAGGCATGACACCACAAGATAGACAAACTGCCGAAACACTAGTCATCACCCCTGTTGAGAAAGAGGACGAGTTTACTGAGACCACTCAAGAATTTACCGTCAAGCCAAAAGCAGTACAGCCAGACCGAAAGACAGCAACAAAGTCTGATCAATTCGTTGAAGAGCATACTACTGAGCTGAGTCAGACAAAGCCGGTTACTGTCAAAGCCAGGAAATCTTCTGTTGATGAATTAATGACTGCATCAGAGGGCATTGTTCATGAAGAGGAATCTGAAGTGGTAGAGCAGGAGGTGGTGGATTCCAAGGGCACACGGAAGCGATCGAAGCAGGAGCGCCGACGAGAGTCTGTAGAGGAAATTCGTCGGGGTTCAGTAACTGAGATTCGTCGAGGCTCTCTGGATATGACTATACAAGAGATTCATGACGAGGATATAAGCATATCTGATGAGGTGACGATTCAGCCCACCATAACAGAAGAAGACGACGTTGTCATCACAGAAGGCGATGACATGGACACCACCCGGAGAGTGGTGAATGAAGAAAAGGATGGACAAAAGAGGAAGGTTGTCATTCACACTTTCACCAGTAAACCAACAGAAAGCACCAATATCGAAGAGATTGAAACAGTTACACTCAAGACGGAGGAAGAAGTTGTCGAACATGCAATCGATATTCAGCTGGTAGATGAAGAATCGGATGAAACTGTTACTGACTTTACGGTCAAGAGGAAAAAGAAGCCGGCTAAATACAAGCCAGAAGAGGTTGCACCAGCGCCTGAGCCTGTTGAAGAAACACAGGAAGAGACTGTTGTACTAAAAAAGAAGAAACCAAAGAAAAAGGTGCAACAGGACGATGAAGAAGTTACAGAATCTGACGCCACAATTGTCCTGAAGAAATCGAAAAAGCCAACAGATGAGACTGAAGAAATTCAAACAACTACGCACCAGACGGGAGAAGAAGTTGTTGAGCATACAATTGATATTCAGTTAGTAGATAAAGAATCGGATGAAACTGTCACCGACTTTACGGTCAAGAAGAAAAAGAAGCCAGCAAAAGAAAAACCAGAAGAGGTCGCACCAACGTCTGAACCTGCTGAAAAAACACAGGAAGAGACTGTTGTACTGAAAAAGAGGAAGCCAAAGAAGGCGCCGCAGGACGATGAAGACGTTACAGAATCTGACACAACAATTGTCCTAAAGAAAGCGAAAAAGCCAACAAAGGAGACTGAAGAAAATGAAGAAACTTTCTTTGTTGTTCAAACCGTTCCTCAGCAAGAGGAACTAAGAATCACAGAAGTGGTGGACACGACTACCACGCAAACAATCATGAGCGAAGACGTGACCGAAGAGGTAGAACTTGAAGAGCAAAGGACTATTAAGGCTAAGCGACCAAAAAAGACAAAGCCGAAAAAGCCAACAGAGCCTCTAGACGACACAAGTATTGAAGACGATGCACTGGTGGATGAAACGATGGATGATGACATCGAAGAAACAACAACTGAGATCGTTGTAAAGAAGCCCAAAACAACTAAACCTAAAATATCTGAAGTTGAAGAGTCAGAGGACATAGCCACAATCAAGCTAAAGAAAAAACGCAAACCAAAGCAAGATGAAGATACTGTGCAGGAGGAGTTTGTGGTAAAAACAAAGGAAGTGGTTTCTGAGCAGGAACAGGAGTTTACTGTTACTCAAGAGACGGATGACGACATCGTAGAAATGGAGACAACTGAAGTTACGATCTCAAAGAAATCAAAGAAAAAGAAGCCATCTAAAGATATCAAAGTCGATGAGAAAGAGGGCGAAGAAACAACTGACGACGCAGTAGAATTTTTCGTGAATTGGGAATATGCAAAGGCAATAGAACGCATACATCATGAAGAATTCCAGTGGGCTCGAACATCGGGCGTAGACTTCTCAGAAATGCCTGAACAAACAACTTCTCGGAAGAAGAAGGTTCGTTTTATACAAAAAGGATCTGAGGAGCCGGTCGAAGTTGTTGAGGAGATCGTAGAGGATATCCTTACAGGGGAGGTCGATGAACCAAAGGCACAGAAGCCGAAGAAAAAATCCGCTAAACCTGGAGTCGTTCCACAAGAGTCCGTACAGAGTGAGGAAATCGTTTTGGCTGAATATCCGGAAAATGAGGCTGAACAAAAAGTGCCAACAGAGGTGGCTGAACCTCGTTTGGACGCAACCGACGACGCAGTGACAGTATCGGAAGCTGATGTCGAAGAAACCACGGAGGTGTTGTTGCCAAAGAAACCAAAGAAGTCAAAGGCCGATAAAACACAAGAAGCCCGACAACCAGTGGTAACTGAAGAGCAACTCATCCAAGAAACACCCGAAGAAATTGAAGAGTCTAAGATATTGGACAAAAAGGCAATCGCTGGTGTATCGCCAGATGACCTGCAATCAGCGGTATCCAAATCAGAAGTGGAATCCAGGGAAGCTCCGGCAGATAAACCGGCTAAGAAAAAGAGGCCAAAAACCAGACCACAAGAAACACCAAGTGAGAAAGAGGATGAAGATAAGGTTCAGGAAGACATTAGTACCGAGAAACAGGTCGTTGAGGAGGTTACCAAAACAAAGAAATCGAAACGACCGAAAACTCGACCAACGGAAGATGTTTCTGATGAAGTGGTAAAAAAAGAACAGTCACCTGAAGAGCCATCACAGCAGATCCCAAAACCGCTATTGAAACATATTGAAGGTACTGATACCGTCCCCGAGGAGATCGTGGAAGAGATCGTTACAGAGCCTATAACCACAGATAGTGCCAAGCAGCTGTCTGATGACGAAAGTCTAGTCATGGCATCTGAACAGCAAAAACCTAAAATGGAACAGATAGAGGAAAGCGTTCATGTCGAGACCAAGAGAGTCAAAAGACCAAAATCCAAAAAACGACCAGAGGACAAAAAAGACGAGCAACCAGAGGACATCGATGAAAGTGTAATTATATCCATACCAAAACCAATAGAGGATGAAGAAATACCCTCAGAGGAGACTTCAGTATCTGTAGATATTACTGACGATAAAAAGCCACAAGAACAGGAAGCTGAACCCGAGGCAGTAACAATAAAAACAAAGGGCAAGAAAAAGAAACCAGTTGTAACAGAGGAAACAGAGGAGGTTGTCAAGCTACAAAGAAAATCTGTTACCCGCACGACCGAGGATGAAACAGAGTCTGAGGTTATTGATACTGAGGTTACAGTAAGACGTAAGTCGATTGAGCATCCTCAAGAAGCAACTGAAGATCAGGAGATAGCTGTTGAGTTTACGACCAAACACTCAGCTGACGTAGCGGACGCAACAGAAGTCGAGCCTGAAGAGTTACCAGAAGCAACTGAAAGCCTCACAATTGTCAAGAAAGACAAAACAAAGAAGCGAAAACCAAAAGAAACTACAGAAGCTCTGAAGGAACAACCCATCGAAGAAACTGAACAAAAGCCAGAAGAAGCAATGAAGGAAGAGCCTGAAGAAGTTTCAATAAAACGCGTGAAAAAGAAGCCTGTGGTCACAGAAGAGGCTGACGAACAAGTAACGCTGAAGAAGAAAAGGCCACAGAAAAAGTCTCCAGAAGAAGAGGAGAAAGACGTTGCATCAACAATGACGCTAACTATAAAACGACCCGAAGAAGACGTACAGGCAGAAGCTACTGTCCCTGAAGATCAAGAAGCAGAATATGAAATGCCACAGAAGAAAGGAATCGAAAGGCATCCTGAAGACATCGAAGATGAGTCGGCTGAGGCTAATCTTATCGTTAAGAAAGTGACGAACATTCAGGATGTCGTAGAAGTCGAAGAAGTAGTGGAAGAAAAGATCATGAAAAAGAAACCGAAGAAAAAGCGACCTGCAACGACAGAATCTGAGACTGATGTAACAATCAAGAGGCGAGATTCTCCAGAAGATGGTGTAGAAGCAGATGCAGTGCTCAGAAAACCAGACGAGGAATCAGAAGACGTTGAGGAAGCTTTCGTAGTAAAAAGGCCAAAAAGGAAGCCAACAGCGGTAGATGAGCCAGAGGAAGCGATTACTCTGAAGCAAAAGAAGCCAAAGCGCTCTACCGACTCCACTGATCAGGTGACGGCTACTTCAGAGATCACTGTGAAGCACATCGAAGAAGAAACTGGGGAAGAACATTACGAAGAGCAGGATACTCAGTTTGAATTCAAACCAAAGACCGTGGTACCAGTTACCGACAGCGATCACCAGGATGAGACAGCTGAGGCCAGCGTCAAAATTAAGAAATCCAAATCGGGCGACAAGCCGCACAAGAAACGGCACGTTCCATTCGCGTCAATGGACGACGAGGAACAGGTTCGCATCGAGATCGCAAAGAGCGAGTCTCAGGAGGCGATTGAGACAGTCTACTTCCACGACATGCCGTCCGTGGCAGAAGACATCAGCGAAGACGTCGAGCTGGCTCTTCCGAGGCGGCGCAAGCCCGAGTACAAGGTCGAGGACGTGGAGACCGAGTTCGGTGTCAAGGCGCCGCGCAAAAAGCGCCAGCCGCAAGAGGACGCGCCGGACGCCGCGAACCGCACTGTTCGGGAGACGTTCAAGATGAGGCTGCGTCAGGACACCATTGGTCCCGTTCCTGGCTCACCCGGCTCGTCGGTGGGCGAGGAATTCGATTTCAGGTCGACTCCGGTGCCAGAACGCGAGGCGCCCGTCTGGAGTGAGGACAGCGAGGATGCATCGCTGCAGCTGAAGCTGCGACCCAAAAAGAAAGGTCAGCTGGCTCCTGCGGCCAAGTGTTGGCGTGATGCTGCTGCTAACATCTCTGCCGAGGCAGCGCGAGCGCGCGTCTCTCTTTTTGGCTGTCGCTCTAATTCACTACCACGCTTTCTAATGGCTTTTATTCTTCCCTGTTTCAGTGAGGGATATCCAAGATCAATCTACTCTACTAGAACTCGAAGCGCCAACGCCAGCTGTGTGTTTGATGTTGATGTCTTCGCCTAACAATACTGCTGACATAAAAACGAAGATAATTCTGCAGCCTGACCCGTGACGATCATGTCTAACTAACACATGTCTGATCTCCGTTTGTAAGATGCCACGTCGTTTTCAGGTCGTTTCAGGTCTGCCAGCAGTCCCGCTGCCATCTTCAAAACCATGCATGTCCAATTTAATGTAACCGTGTCGTGTTGAACTGACATAAATAATGTATGTATAAATAATTGCAAGCATCTCGGTAAATACTTCAGCCTTTCAGCGTAAATGGCACCTACCAGCTATAACTGCGTGTGCACTGGTCAATGGTCACTAGTGTCCCTTTTACTTGCAGGGATTTTTGCTACGGCTGTGAAAGTGCTTCAACTAATATAAGTCATCTCAGTACTATGTTTAATTCGTAGCTCTGAAAACGTCATCTAATGTTTGATGCTTGTGGTACTTTGCAGCCGGCATTGTGCTTACTCAGCATATGCACACAACAGAATTTGTAACAGAAGGTAAACTATTCCAGATTGCACTGCACTGCACTCATTGTGAAGAGCATGAAAACATGCTCGCTAAACTATGCGTTGCGTCTAAAGACCATAACTATAGCAGCATGGTGTCTGCAGAGATGCGCACATTGCAACCAACGTGATGTCCACGACATATGTTCGATCGCCTGCAAACATCAAGCAAGAATTATGCGTTTTAAAGAGGAGCATTGACTTCAGACTCGTTCTTCTGATAATTTTGCTTAGGTCACAGAACTCGCTAGTCGCTTCTGAACGTCAACGCAACATGGCGTTTTGCACGCATATTCGTATTCGCATCGTCATCCTGTCTGTCAAATCGTGATATCCATTTCGGAATGCAAACTGTTAGCATTGTCCATATGCATTGTGGAGATATCCATATTTTATACAGTGACGTCCATTTCAGGAACATGATTCGCTCATTCTGATAATTTGCATTATGTCCAGAACCCTGCTTTTCAACGTCAACGCATCATGGCGTTTTGCACGAATTTTTCGATCATGATGTGCATTTTAGGAATGTTTAATGTCAGTAATGCCCATTATTCATGATGTCCATTTCAGGAACGTCACATTTCAGGGATGTCCGTCCATGCTAGGTGCCTGCGATGACTACTCTAGAATTAGTCATGCTGGTCGGTCTGGCCAAGGCATCAACGGTCGGGTCCACATCTTAGCATGAAACGTGTCTTTCTGTCGGGTTCGTGCATGACAAGACAACTGCCTCATAATGTCCACGCAATGTTTTGTCACAGTTCTCATTCAGACTGTTGCCAATGTATCGCTTTCATGTTTCTCTATCGTCGATTCGTCCATGCTGATGATGACGCATCTATCCAGAAGTTTCAGCCGCCATGGTGTAATAGCGACCTCTGTACCACAAACACTCATCCTTGGTCAGTTACGGACTGGACATCGTGTTGCTGGCTCCGAGTTCCTACCTTTTGATGTTCGGTTCCAAACTGTCGTGACCTGACCCTGACCCGGCCTTGACCCGATGACCTGCGTCGCCAGTGGCCGAGGAGACGGCGTCACTGGACGCGTCAGAGGGTGACACCTTCTACGCCGTGTCCACCTACGTGGCCGAGTCGGAGGAGACCATGCACCTGGTGGAAGGAGAACGCGTCTACATCCTCGGTAGGTGCCCGCAGAGTGATATTGTCGGAAGGAGGAGTTGGTTAAAAAGAACATAAATGGATAAAAAGTCGTGTAGAGAAACTAAGGAAGAACATTGCAATAATGGTATACAAGGATATTATAGTCAATTAACTGTTATGGATTCACGTGTAACTTGTGTGAACATTATAACCACCCCAATCCAAATATATGTGGAAGGTGTAGGGTGAGTTGTTTTAGATTGTCCGGAAGTTGTTGATAAGCAAGTCTGACCTTACCCAGTGTTTAAGTCATCAGCTGCAGGGATGCTGGCCGCGTGTGAAAGCGGCTGTCGCATGTCAACCCTCCCCTGGCTCACCGACAGAGTGCCACAACAGCGACTGGTGGTTCGTTCGCAAACACCTGACCGAGGAGGCCGGCTGGGTCCCCGCCTCGTACCTCAAGAACGAGGACGAGTACAATTCGTACGTCCACCGCAAGCTCAGTGACAAGATCGGAAAGCTGCCCGTGTTCGAAGGTAGGCTGCCCATGGAGCGTATCGGCTCGTGCTCAGAAGCAATTGCCCAGTATTTGGCAACTCTAGTCCTCGGTCGGCTGTAGGTAAAGCGTTCTATACCAGCGTACCTACGTGACCGTGGGAGTACGATCCCTGGCCTTTCGCCGCTAATTGAGCTAAAGCTTCGATTAAGAACGAAGGTGTTGCTTGTAACAAGAGAAAGCCGTTAAAAAACATTGAAGCATTAGGTGACGTATGAAGTCATGCCAATGACCTGGATATCATATAAATCGGTTGTTTCAACGCTGTAAATGGTTAAACTCCGAGTTTGAGCTAAAATCAAGCTAGAACTGTGAATTGGTACATAATTATGCAAAATGAATACCAAATTGTGCATATTTCCCTGAGCAGCAAACACTCTGAAACTGAACCAATTACAAATATCGATATTAGGGGACCTACGGGAGGGTGCCGGACGAAAAGTCAAATGGCAAAAGGTAAACGGATGTTAAGTAAAGGGACGTTTAGTAAATAGCAGAAAGTCAAAAGTCCTAAAAGTCGGCGGGTAAAAAGTCGCCGTGGAAAAAAGTCGGCAGACCAAAAGTCAAACGGATAAAAAGTCAAATGTCAAAAGTCAACAGGCTAAAAAGTCAACAGGCAAAACGTCGACAAGGACAAAAGTCAACGGACTAAAAGTCAAACGGATAAAAAGTCAAACGGACAAAAAGTCAAACAAAAAGTCGACAGGGTAAAAAGTCAAAAGACGAAAAGTCGACAGGGTAAAAAGTCAAAAGACGAAAAGTCGAAGG